>ML994719.1:124436-291041 GCA_010093925.1 Zopfia rhizophila CBS 207.26 | reverse complement strand
ATAGAAATGTCCGAAGCCTCTGGCTTCTCTGTCTCTTCTACCTGCCAAGCCCTTGCCTGGTCACGTGAGTGACTGCTCCCAATCCTGTGGCATGGTTCCGTATTTCTGTCCTCGCTTCTTGGCTCGTACTTTAGCCTGTGCCAAAGCGTCCCGTGCACGCTTGCAATTCTTTCTTTCCAACTCGAACATGCGTTTCCATTCCAGGGCTTCATTGGCTGTCGTCGCCAGTTCCCTCAACTCCTCGGGTGCAGTTGCTCTACTGTTACCGTCCGTAACAAAACTTAGCTATTAGTAGTAATATAACCTAGTTATTTTATAGCTAGTTAACATATATTCTCAGATACTACTTTAGTATCTAATTTATTTATTCTATTTATCTATCTATTTAGGAATAATAAGCCATTAATAGCTTACTATCTAATTCTATTTTATAAATAAATATATTCTAGAAAGATCAAGTAAACAACTTGTTTCTATTAGTAATAAATTCTTTAGGTATTTTATATTTTATAATTAGTATTTATAAGATTATATAAGCTAATTCATCCACCAAAAGTTTCTTATACGTAGATTCAAAGTATGTGTACTTTATATATCTATTAATAATTACTAATATTATATTATATATTTGTTTTTATTTTTATGCTTAGGATTCTAGTAAATCTGTAATAAAGTCTATTAAAATTAATTCCTATAGTTTCTCAGCTGCAGCTAGCGGCTGTAGTAAATTATATAGTTTATATTATTTTAGCTTATTCTTACTATATTCTATATAGTCAGTAAGAATTGTTTTAACTTTTTAGTATATTCATAAAATATAGAAGTTTCTGGAAAGACGTTTTATTATCTTTTTTATTCTTTAGTATCTATATGCGATAGCACTATAATTCTCTTAAATTAATTCTTTTCTTAATAATACTAGTATATATACTAGCCTGTTTTATTATATAAGTTTATTGCTCTTAATATCTCGTATAAGATTTACTAGTAAATAGTTAGTTTCTAGTTTATTCTTAATTTATTATTTCTAGTTACTCTTAACTTAAGTAACGGTCATAATTTTCACGTGAACATATTCCAAAAATCCGTCCAAATTCTATCTTAAAATCAAATCTTAAACTGGTTTTATTTTTTATATATAATTATATTATTAGCTAAGAGTATTAGCCGCACTATTATTTTAATCTTTTCTATAAAGTATTTTAAAATTAAAGGTTATAAAAGTCTCTGTTTATTATACTTATTATTAATTTAACTTTTTTATTATTATAAAACTTATGAGATTCTTATGGTCTGAGTAGACTACTATTTAGTATTATACTCTTTTAAAATATGTTTTCTATTTCTTAAATACTAGAACTACTATAAGTAGTTTCTTATTATAAATATTATAATTTAATTCAGCTCTACTAAATTTCTTTGATATATAGTTAATTAGATATTAGTAACTATTACTATATATCTAACTATAGATTATTCTATATACATAATCTAATACATTAGTCTCTAAGATAATAGGTAATTTAGAATTAAATATTCTAAGTATTAGTGCTTCCGTGAATCTCTTTTTGAGTTTAATAAACACTTATTCTTAAGATTCTTTCTATTAGAATTCTATTTCTTTACATGTTATCTCTGTTAAGGGTATTGTGATTTTTAAATATCCTTTCATAAACTTCTTATAGAAATTTATAAATTCCAAAAAGGATTAAACTTTCTTTATTATTGTTAAGTAAGGCTAGTTAATAATATTTTAAGTTTTACTAAATTCTATAATAATTCCTTCTCTAGAAATAATAAATCTAAGAAAGTTTACTTCTGTCGCGTGAAAATGGTATTTTTCTAGCTAAATAAGTAGGTCATACTCCTTTCGCTTTTATAAAACTTTCTTAATATATTCTTTATATTCTTTAAGTAATTCTTTTAAGTAAATAAAAATATTATCTAAATAAGCTAATATGAATACATCTAAGTATTCATATAACGCTTAGTTTATTATTACTTAGAATATTACTAGTACATTAATTAGTCTAAATAGTATAATAAGATATTTAAATAACCTAAATTTTGTTTTAAATACTGTTAATTACTTATACCCTTTTTTAATACGTACTCTATAGTATTCTTTATAGATATTAAATAGTATAAACTATTTCATTCCCTAGAGTCTACCCATAAGTTCTTGAATTAATAGTAATAGATATTAGTTCTTAATTATTACGTTATTAAGTTATCTGAAATCTATATATAGCTATAGTTTTCTATTCTTTTTAGGTATAAATAGTATAAGTAAAGCTATTAGGCTTTTACTTAGCCATATATATCTCTTCCTAAAATTAGTTTCTAGATATTTTTTGAGTTCTTATTACTGTTGTAAGGATCCAGGCCAATGATGGCAATTGGGTGTAACAGAGTGGATTTGATAAAGAGTTAACTACGTACGCTACAGAGACTTAATAGCTACCCCTGCCAAGTCGCTAAGGTCACGTGGTTACGCACGGAGTCAAAGCCGAGACAACCGTCTTGGTCAACCATCCTGGGCTCTAGCCCATTACATTACCCCCTTCTTATAGACTAGGTAGGGGCTCTCTGGTGAACCGTTCACCCGGGGGCCCCTGTAGGCCTATCTCAGGTTCTGTTTGCTGTGGCTTCTCCTGAAGCTCTCGTCGGTAGTTTGCCGGCAGGAGTTTGTGTCTGCCTTTTCGCAGAGGCGCCGTATGCTCCTTCCAACGGTCCAACGCCGCTGTGTCTTCTAGCTGGCTTGCTGGCTCCATAGTTGTCAACGCATAGCCTTTCCACTTTACTTCGTACCGTAGCTGGTGGCCTCGCCCTCGTCTTATCTGTACCTCGGCGACGATATCCTGCACTACGTGCTCTTCGTGGTCATCCACCTGGATTGGTGGCGGCTGAGGGTCGTCCGTAGGCTGGCTTGGTAATGGGTCGTTGCTTGCTAGCCGTAGTCTGTTTACATGAAACGTTAGGTTTGGCCCTGGGGGCGTATTTAGCTTTATAGCGTGCGGGCTAATTATATTTTCTATAGTGTATTTAGTATTCTTTCAGTCCAGCTTCTTATTTCCTCGTCTAGTGGAGAGTTGGTTACCGAGCTTCAGCCATACCTTGTCTCCAACACGCAGTTGCGGGGCTTTATCCTGATGTCGATTTGCCTGTCTTTCTTACTCTTGCTATGCCTCAGCCATGGTTGCCTGTGCTAAGTCGATATACTCCTTCAGCTTTCCCACGATTTCCCTAGCGCTAGCTTTTGGGTCTCGAGCTGTTATGTTACGCCTGGTTCCAATATCCACTTGCAGCGGTTCTACATTATATCCGTGCTGGAGAAAGAACGGGCTTATTCCTGTTGAGATAGCGTCTCTTTCCTTTACTATAATCTTAGCTATTAGGCAGAGCTTCGCCTAGTTTGCTTAGTCCCACGCGACAAACGCTTGAAGATAGGCCTCAACTATGCTATTCATCCTTTCTGTCGAACCGTCTGTTTGCGGATAGAACGCTGTCAATAATCGCCTTTCGATTCATAGGATTTCGCAAAGCTTAGTCTAGAACTCACTAATAAATTAGCTGCCGCGATCAGATACTATAGCGTTAGAAATCTAATAGTAAGCAATAACCTTACAGATAAAAGCCTATGTTACTGTCTTGATATCTATATTTAGAAGAGAACAGAGAGTTATGTCCTTGCTTAGCCTATTAGTAATTACTAGTAAGACCGTACAGCTATCGCTTTCTGGTAATCTGGTTACAAAATCCATTAAGATCTCCTTCTAAATATAATTAGAAATAGGCAACAGGCGTAACAGCTCTTGCTGGTGATCTCTTTATAACTTTATACAGCTATAGACATTACAGTTTCAAATGTAACGCCGTACGTAGTTTAACATCCCTGGCTAAAAGTAATCTCTTATTAATATTAGATAGGTGCTCTACCGTCCTGGGTGTCCTGTCACTTATAATAAATAAATCTAGTAGATAATTAATATCCTTAATGGCTCTAAATCAGGCACCTACTTCTTATTCTAATAATAAAGGGTTCTATCTTTATTAATTGTGTACTTAGCTAGCGAAACTTTTAGTTTAAGCTCTAGAGAAAATCTCTGCTCCTAATTACGGAAAGCTTATACTACTTTTACGTATACTTTATTATCTAGTGCTATATTATACTATCTTTATTTAAGCTTATTATAAGACTTCTAGGCACGAGACTTCTAGACTTCGGTTATACTATCTCCTATAATTATTAAAAAACTAATTTAAGCAGAGAAAGCCTATACTGCTTGCCCATTATTATTTAATTTAAGCTTTTTTTTTTAATATATAACTACTAGCTTTAGTAGCTAAATTGTATAGCTCTTTAGCCTTTTATTGTCTTCTTTACTTAAATAATTTTGTTCACGTTTTAATAGTGTATTAGCTCATATATTTTCTTTCTTTAGCTTATATTAAATCTCTATATTATATTAGCTAAGGAATAACTACTAGCGCGTATATCTTTCGCTTAATTTTTAAGACCTTATAAAGTACTTAAGGTTCTTGTGATTAGTAATAACCTAGAATTTTTTAATAGACCGTAATTTAGCATCCTATGCCTCCAGGCAACAAATAATTACAAGAAGTTCTTTATTATATATCTTATAATTATACTCTGTAGGTATGTTCTTTTTTAAAAAGTATGTATATAAATATAGCACGCTATTATCGCCATATTGTAAAAGAACTTCTCTAGTTATGTAATCTAAAAAGTTAGCTTTTAAAATAGTCTTATAGTTAGGATTAAATTAGGCTAGTACTAGTTCTAATATAAAGATCTCTTTTAGCTTGTTAAATGCTGTCTGCTTTTTATTAGTTTATTAAAACGGTATATTACTTATAAGTCTTATAAGTAAGACAGCAATTTCTAAAAAAGACTTAATAAACTAATAATAGAAATTAGTGAATTTAAGAAAGCTTCTGATTTCTTTTACAGTTATTAAAGGCTGCTACTTAGTAATTACTTTTATTTTAGTAGAATCCATTTAAATTTCTTGCTCTACTTTAATAATAAACTCTAGATATTTTGTGCTCTTAGTTTTGAATTTGTACTTCTTAATATCTAGATATAAACCTATAGTACTAAGTTTCTCTAGTACTAAGTTAATTTACTAATAATACTTTTCTAGTAAGCCTAAAGAGTAAATAAATACGTTATTAAAAAAGGCTAAATAGAACTTGTTAAGATACTTCTATAGGGTTTAGTTTATATACCACTAAAACATACTAAAGGCTCCTGCTAGTCTAAAAGGTGTAACTAGCTATTTAAAGAGTCTAAATCTTATATAAAAGGCCGTTAGCTATTTATCTCCTTCTATAATACAAATCTTATAAAAGGCTACTGAAATGTTGAGCTTAGTATACTATCTTACCTTACTAATCTAGCTAAGCGTTTTATGGATTAGGGGAAGAGAGTATTTATTCTTCTTAAAAATCTTATTAAGCACGTGGTAGTTAACGTAAAAGTGAAGGCCTCTACTAGACTTATATATAAATAGTATTAGGGCTATAGCTAGAGAGTTACTTATGTAGATAAAGCTCTTCTCTAATAGCAGCGTTAACTCTTTTTATAGTACTAGTAGTTTCTCTCTTAATATATTATACAGCAGTCTCTATAGGACCTTAAGGTTCTTCCTATTAATCTTTTTAAGTTTAATATAATGGTCTATTCTACGACCTTGCAGCGGTGGGAGTTTATCTGCTTTCTTCTCTAGAAACAGCTTTAGGTACTTCTGATAGGCCTTAGGAAGTAGTATTCTGGGATCCAGCTTTAGTTTAGGTGCTAAGGCCTTTTAAATGTCTGCTAGCGATACTATAAAGATGTGTATCTTACTTATTCTTTTTAACCTATCTATCCACATTAAAAAAGTAGCTGCGCTAACCTCCATTAGCTCTTACTAGCACAGTTTCTTCCCTTCCTTACTACGAACTCTTATTCTTGAAGCATGAATGTAGAACGATTTCTTTGCTGGCGCGATTGTGACATTGTTTTGGTTCGTTTAGGGCCTACTTAAGATAAGATCGAACCCAAGCGCGTTGTTAATAACATATATATAGGCTCATTCAGTATGTCCTTTAATATTAAGGTTAATTTGTGTAACCTGGGTAACCCTTCTAGGTTTCTCATATACTCTAACGATCCCCCGCGGGGCTATGTCGATACGTGCTAAACAGGCTTTAGTAGTAAAGGCAGAGCTTATAAGACCATAGCATAAACACCCAGTATTAATCATTGTGTATGCGATATTCGTCTGGTTGATTAATAAGTATATAGTAATAGGGTTTGTGTCTATATATGCATTTTAGAACTTCCGCTATTCTCTTTATAATGCCACCTTACCCATTTCGGCTGGGGGCCCCTGCTTATAACTGTGAGCAAGGGCTATTCTTTCCCTAACGCTTCTTCTTCTTCTCCTTTATCTCCGTCTTCTTCGTCTCTTTCGTTAGCATCTATTTATCTAGCTTTTGCTAACGCTATAGTAGCTAGGCGCGACTGATTTACTCTTACATATTTATATTTATTCTTTATGTAGCCGGGAGAACCGTATTAATAATAGAGGCCTTACTTACGGCGTCAGTCAAATTCCTTTTGGCTTACCTAGAGTGTTCTAGATTAGTTATCCTGTAGCTTTACTGCCCCTGTATGCGTGGGTGTTACTTCCCAATCCATTAGTTCAGGCGTCAGTGCGGATGGCGTTGTATAGATGGCCGTAGCGGTCCTACGGTTGCTTAATATAATCTGCATAAGGTTGTCACTAACACGAATTACTTCCTGAGTGTACTCTTCGAAGCTTAGTGTTACTAAAAGGGCTGCAATATGCTTCCGGAGCTCTCCGTCTAATCCTTGGGTAAACATACTCTTCTTTACGTCTTCGTCTAGCCGATCGCTTCCTACTAGCAGCAGCTCCTTATTAAACTCCATGTGGTATTCTCTTGCCGACTTCTTCTTCTGTTTCATGCTTTGCAGCTTGTCTAGAGACTTTTGCCTTTGGTACTGGTCTTTAAACTGGGAGTCCATAAACGCCCACATTGCTTCAAGGGTGGCATTATTTCTTTGATTAGAGAGCTATGGGAGGACGGTTTGTGCTGCTCGTCCCTTTAAACGCTGAAAGAGATAGTCCATCTGTCCTTCCTCACCGCCCATACGGTATCCGTCAAATCGTAACTTAGCCTTGGCTTGATACTTGAACGTAGGGTAAAGAGACCGTATGCCATCAAACATAGGGGGTTCAGGGAAATTGAATAGTTTGACTACTGGTTCGATTGCTGGTTGTGGCGTTGGCACGAAGGGAGTTGCTGGTGTCGTTACTGGGACCTGTGGGGGTGGCCTTAATGGGGAATCGCGACCTTCTAGTGCAGTCAGCCTCTCAAACATTACTTATAACACGTTCATAATCTCCCTGAGTGAGGTGCTGTCGCTGGCTCTATTTGCTGGGGATAGAACTTTCCCTTTGTCGCGCCAAGCAGGGTAGTTGTTGAGTTCAACCTCTACTTGGCTTATCACTGTTTCAACAGCTGGGACTTCTAACCCTTGTGAAGCAAGCAACCGGCGTAGTTCGCGGCCGATCTGTTCGTTGTTGTATCCTGCATCAAGCAGGTTCGTCGCTCGGGCCATTAGTGCAGGTACTGAGTGGTCGTTGGCGTCCATTGATGCTCGCTGTACCGCTAGATGGCTCTCCTAAATGCTGGAGAGCCTCTCGCTCTTCCACAAAGTCGATTGTACTGCCGGAGGCCTCTCGGCCTCTTGCGAGAAATGGGGTTGATCAAATCCAAATGTAAGGATCCAGGCCAATGATGGCAATTGGGTGTAACAGAGTGGATTTAATAAAGAGTCAACTACGTACGCTACAGAGACTTGATAGCTACCCCTACCAAGTCGCTAAGGTCACGTGGTTACGCACGGAGTCAAAGCTGAGACAACCGTCTTAGTTAACCATCCTAAGCTCTAGCCCATTACAACTGTTATATATTAAGTCTATATATCTTTCCTAGTTTTAGCGTTATTTCTTCCTAGAGTAGTATCTAGTAATCTTATAGCTTATATTCTAGTAAATTTCCTTCTAGTTTTTCTTTAAATAATTCTCTGAATTCTTGATATTCCTTTTGGAATAGTAAAACTCGCTGTTTCTTACGTTATTTATAATGTTTTAACTTATAAAACTCTAATGTTTTCTATATACCTCTTATATTATTATCTCATTACTTATAGTAAGATATATTCTATTATAAAGCTTTTTCTCTTATAATATAGAATTTAAGTTAGTATGACTTTATACGTAGGTTATTAATTTAAAATTATCTCTATTATCTAATTCACTATTAGATTCTACTTTAAGAGCTAGTTATATCTAATGATTATGTTCTTACTTTTTAAGTCTATTATTTCTATATAGTAGTTATTTTTATAACCTGCTACTTTTATAGCTACTATCTTAATCTCTAGATTAATTATTTCTTTTCTAAAGTCTATAGTACTATTATTAACACGTTATATTCTTACTAGTTTATTTATAACTTTATATAATATAGCGTGCTTGTTTACTTATTTATTTAAAATAAGTATTCTATTTACCTTACTATCTATAAGCGTAAATAGTTGTTTTCTGTGGATATATACCTTTTAGTATATTCCTTACTGATTAGGAAAACGTCCTAATACTTAGACGTTTTTAATAATTCATTTATCTTATTATTATTATTTAAAGTAAGCTTTTTTTATACTTTGAGCTTTAGTAGCTATATTATTAACTATAGCTAGTAGTTAAAGGCCCCTTAGTTTTTTAAACTACCACTTAAGACTTTATACTTAGGGGTGGACTTATTCCGTAGTGCTTTTATACTTACGTATATTAAATACCTTTATAGATAATAGTTTTACTATAGTTTCTTACTATATACTAATTTCATCTCTTCTCTATAGTTTAGACATTTTTATTCTAGGAAATATTTAGTATAGAGTAAATTTTTATGCCTATATCACTAATATTCTAACCCACTAGTTTTTATTATTCTTAATAAAACTTATATTTAATTTAGTATTGAGTTTATCTTACTGCTTAATGCTTTTTACTTTTTAGATTTAGTTTACTATTTAAAGATTTACTTATTATAATATTAATATCTTCCAGACCTTATTATTTTATGATTTGATATAGAATTTAGTTTTAATCTATTCCTTTAAGTCATACGGCGTGTTAATTCTATTTATAATTTTTTTAAGTGTTGCTTAGTTCTGCAGATCTAATACTATTTATATTTTAGTTATTCTTTTACTAGTTTATTTGTTATTTAAATTATTAGTAAATTTATTTATTTTTCAATCTCCCAGTCGTTAGCCTATTTAGATTATAGTTTAATTACTTTAAACTCTAATACTAATAGTAAAGTTAAGTATGTTATAAATAGGAGTACTTTTATACCTACTAACTATAATTTATTTTTCTAGATTACTTCCAGAAATAATAACATTTCTCTTATAGTATATATGTTATATTACTTATATTCTATTTTCTATAGAGCTTTCTTATAATTACTTATTTCATTACCTAAAGTAATATCTTAGTACTTTAATGTGTATATATTATCTAGATATTAGTTTAATTTATAAATCTAGCATTTTTTATGTCGTACTTATGTCTTAATTATAGTTAATATAATTTAATATCTAACTATAAGAAATTTATTCTTCTCTCGAGTTTAACTTCTCTAACTATCTTTAACTAAAAGAGAGTTATTTTTTATTCCGGGTTACTAAAATAGCTTATAGAATTCTATAATCTCTACTAAAAAATAATCTTCTGCTTTTTTATTTATAATATTATGTTATTTTCATTCTGCTTTATAAATTATTTACTGGTATATTCCTAATTTTAAGTCTAGTAATATTATTAAGTACCTAACTATATATCTAATTTTAAAGTGTTATAGTAACTTCTAGATTTAATACTAGTTATAATTAATTCTCTATCTAATCTTTTATTCTAAAAGTGTATTAGGCTTAATATAAAGTATAGTAATCTTCTTTTATCTTTTAGAGTAGTCTTTAATAAAGTGTTCTATCTCTTTATATTTTAAGCATACTTTTCTATTTAGTTAATTCTTCTATTCTAGCGTTATTTTTAGCTTAATAGGCTTAGATCTCTTATCTTTTATTCACACTTTATCTACTAAAATATCTATAGGATTCTAGTTATATGCGGGCTGCGAATTCTTTTTATGCTATTAGAAAATAATAATATTATTTTCTTTACATTCTTAATCTCTTTTATACTGTGAATTATTAATTTATATTACTTCTATTATTATTTCTAATAACTTATTTAATTTAATTTTTTTAGATATTTTGTTCTTAACCTTTTCCTTAAGGCTCTGATAATAGAATTTAATTAATAGCTTATCTTCCTAATTAATGCGTGATTAGAGCTATTTAAATTTTACTATATATTTTACTACTAATTTTATTTATTTAAGTGCTTAGAGTTTCTTAACTACTATAAGCTTTTTATTAATCTCTTTAAATACTATATTTATTTTCTTCTAAGAATGCCTGATAGCTGATGAAGACTTATTATACTTTATTACTATAGTTTTTTAATTTATTACTTCCTTAGTTTAGGTTACCTGTCTCTAGGTAATTCTTAGCTAAAAATTAGAACTACTTTATAGCTCTATTTTTTATATTTATTCCTATAATTAGAATCTGATTCTGCTTAGTAGTGAATATTTATTTATTAAACTTATAATATATATTTATTATTATTATAAAACCGTGGAGCTTTCCACGCGTTTTGTTATAATACTTTAGTAATTAAATCTTAACTTATCTATTTAACTTACTATTAAGTTAAGTCTTAAGTATCTAGACTGCTTATATAAGCTATTGGATTTATTTTATCTACTACTATACTACTTAAGCTATACTTAATATTAGTGTACTTATAATAAAAAATAATCTAGCTATATTATAACTAGATTCTAATACTTATTAAAAGTATTTCTTAATAACCTTCTACCTGAGAGAGTAGTTACTTTTTATTATATTATATAATTTCATTATATTATTTAAAGATATTAGATATAAGAAACCTTAAGATATTAAAATAACTTTAGATTTTTAATTAAGGTCTTAGCGTACAGTTAGCTTCTATATAAGTAGAAAAATAAAGTAATAAGTAAATAGAATAGTAAAACGTAATCTTATTTAATTTAAAACTCTAAAACGTTCTTCGTAAATATATAGAGTAGAATTAATAAAAGAAAGAAAATATTTTTCTTATATAGTAAATTCTTTATTATAACTAACTAATTAGCTTTTGCTTAAACTTATTAGGTAATTAGTTATAATTATAAGTAATAAAGCCTACTAAGGCTTTCTTATATAAGAATTTGTTCTAATTTTCTTTTATTATATTATATACTTTACTTAGTTTTTCTTCTAGTAAGTTTCTTACTAATCTAGTCTTTAATATCTATTTTATTAGTTTAAGTATTTTATATAATCCTGCTGTTAAGCGTTCACCGTGTATAATACTTAATACTTTTTATTTAACTTATAAATTTACTACTAGAGTTTTTTTTTTTATAACTATTTATACGTCACTACACAGCCACGTTTCTGTTTTAGTTTTATTATTATGTTTTATAATACAGTTATTCTCGTAACCTACTATCTTAATAGTTATATTCCGTATTTTAAGATTAATTAGATCTTTTCTAAATGTTGTTGGACTATTGTTTATATATTTTACTCATACAGGTTTATCTAAAACTCTAGTTAGTATTTAGTATTTTTATATTTATTTATTTAATATAAGTGTTTTACTAGCTCTACTATTTATAAGTACTAGTATTTTATTACTATTAATATATACGTTTACATATAGCTTGTTTTTATGTTTTCGTTAGTTTAGTTATATATATATAATTAATATATTTCTTTTAATCTCTTCTTAACTTTCTAGTAGCTTAGTTATAGTCTACTAGTTTTCTAGTTTTTTATCTATAGCTAGCTCCTAAGTGGCAGTTATTTCTTCAGTATTTCTTTTTTAGGTTTATAGATTAGGTATTTTTAGAGTTAATATGCTTTACTATTAAGTATTTTATGTATATTCTTAGCTTATTTTTTATAATCCTAACATTTCCATCCTAAGAAGCATTCCTGATATATAAGTTTTTTATATAACTTTATAGCTAACTATTTTTCTTAGTGGTATTTAGCTTAATATAGTTAATATTCTAATTAATACTTATCTTATAATAATTATTTGTGTTAGTCTGAGTTTGAGTTCTGTAGTTTATTTTCTAAATCTATATAAACTAATTCTTATTATAGGTTAAGTTCCTTCTTATTTACTAGTTATTATAATATTTTTTTTATTCTTAGTCCTTTGACACGTATGGCGTGCTTATTTTATCTATAGTTTATTTCTATATAACCTAGTATTATATATATCTAGTATTTCTATTTTATTATTCTATCTACAGCGTTGTTGTCTTGTACTTATAAAATTAATAAAAAGGTATCTTCTTTCTTTTTATTTTAATCCTATTCTAGTTCTAGATGTCTGATGGGGTGGTAGTACGTTATATTAATTATAATAAGTATAAATATCTATCTATAGATTTTATTTATCTATATAGTTAATTTTTATCTATTTAGTTTTTTATATTACTTGTTATCTGCTAACTGTAGTGTTTATTAGCATTTATATATTCCGTTTTCTAAAGTAACTTTTTAGTGTTTAGTAATATAATATTTTTTTAAATAGTACTTAGATTTATATATTTAATAATATTCTTAGTATACCTGCTATATAATTATTATAGATATAAGTTCTTTACCTTTATTTATTTCGTAATTCTTTTTTTATCTGAATTTTTAGTCTTCTTTTTTAAAAAATCCTTCTTCTTATTTTATGATTTTATAGAACTTTTATGTTTTTTTCTTAGTTTTAGTATTATGTTATTAAACTGCTGCTTCTTGTATTATAGTAATTATATTATTAGGTTATCCTACTAAATAATTCTTAACTTATTAATACAGTATTTTATATTCTTGCTTAAGATATATATAACTTCTGTATATCTAGTATTACTTTTTTTAGATTTTTTATGTTATAGTCTCTTATGTTATTATGTCTCTTACTTATTCTATTTAGACTATAGCTATTTTAATTTCCTTTAGTGCTTTAGTCTAGATATAAGTTTTCTTAATATCTAATTATTACTACTTATAATCTTTAATAAAGTGTTTTTATTTTCTGTATTTTAAGCAGACTTTACGTGCATAGTGTTCTATTTATTTTTATTTTTACTTTCCTTACTTTTTATTAATAAATACTTTATTAATATCTATTATATTATATATTCAGGTGTTTTTTTATTTCTTCTAGGTATATAAATTACTAGTCTTATTCATGCTTTCTTTTTCTACTCTTATTAGTATTAGAAATTATTAATAGTTACTACTTATTTAATAATTTTAAGTAATGTGTTTAGCTATTTCCCTTTAAAGGTTTCGTTTTTAATTTAGTTTTTTAATCCTTTATAGTACATCATAACTAATAGTTAGTTTACTTAATTAAGTTATAATTAGATTTATTTAAATTCTATAGTATAGTTAACTGCTAATATTTATTACTTAAGCTATTAAAGCTTCTAAATTACTTCTATTTCTTTATTAATTTCTCTAAAGACTATAATTATCTTCTTTTTAAAGCTTTTATAATCTTTAAAGGCTTTTTGTATGTTATTATTACAGTTTCTAAGTCCTACTTTTCCTAGATTAGGTTCTCTATTTACTAAATAGTTTTTAGTAAGTGGTTTAAACTATCTTATAGCTCTTTCTACTATATTTATACTAGCTACTAAAATCTAATCTTAATTAGTTATAAATAAGGCTTAATAGAAATAATAATAGAGGTTTATTATTACTATAAAGGTCTTAAGATTATCCCTATTACTATTAAATTTTACTAGGAGTAGTATCTTTATTATATCTTCTTTCTAGTATTTAGTTACTTTAACTTATTACTATATATTTATTAAGGTTTCCTATAATTCTATAATAGCTGTCTTTTGTTTTTAAATAATTTATTATACACTCTTCTGTTCTCTAGATATACTTTTAGTTATAGATAAAGATTCTATTATAACTTTTTCTTTATTATTACTTTTCTCTAACGAATAAAGCTCCTGTTCATCCTTATAGTAGGTTATTATAGACTTTTAGTAATTAGTTATTAGAATCTATCTAACAGCTTCTTTTACTTTCTTAAGAAAGTAATTATAATATTATAAGTTACTAACTTACTAACGTAATATTATACTAGTAATAGGCCGTTTAATTAATTACGTAACGCTAATTAGTTCCCTTACTTTCAGATTAGAGAGCTTGTTAGACTTAGTAGAAGTTAATTAACTTAATAAAAATAAAAGAAAGTGATATAATAAGTTAAGGTTTAATAAAATAGTATTAAACTATATCACTTAAGGTGTAACTCTTAATTTTAGAGTAACTATAAAGAATCTAAAATATCTTTAAGCTATATATTATTTTATATTTATAGGAAATCCTCCGTGCGTATATTATATATTAATTAGAAGTATATTAAATACTACTAGAGAAAATAGGAAAAAATAAATCTAGTTTTAGTTTATATCTATTCTTATTAGCCTTATTAGTATTTATCTTATTAATATTTTGCTATAGTTAGTTACTTGACTTACTTATCTACTTAAGATACTATTCCTTATAGAACCTAAACTTATTATAGAGTAATTTTATTTATAAGTTCTATTTTTACTAATTTACTTTAGCTCTTTAGTATCTCTTATATATTTCTTTATACTATAGTTTTTTATATTAGTGTCTTCTTAGCTGTACTTTCTTCTTCATTATAATCCATAACAACTATTATATAGTAGTATATAAAGTTATTTTTTTATATAATACTTTAATTTATATTTATAATAAAATAATAATACTTTAACTTCTTACTTAAATATATATTATAAATAATTAGGTATATCTTTTTTGGTTATTTATATTTCAAAAATTATATAATTATAGTATTTATAGTTTTACTTTTGCTATATTTTTTATAATAATAATATTATATTTTAAATACTAAATTTTAAAATGTAGAGCATACTATTTATTATTTTATAATTTATTATTTATTATTTATATATTAAAACTTTTATAGAAAATATTTTAGTAATATAATATAATATTTTATATTTTTATTAAATTTAAAAGTATTATAGTAATATATAAAACTTAAAAAAAATCATTATTTAATATAATTTATCTAAATTATATTATGTATTAAAAAAAGTAATAATATACTTTTTAATAATAGAAGAAATATTTTACAAATTTTATTTACTAAGTATAAAATAATTGTATTGTTATTTTTTTAAATAAGTAGAAAGTATTTCCTTTTTAGTACTTTTATAAAGTTAAGAAAATACTACTTAACAGTTACTTTTATTAAATTTATATAATAATTTTAGTAAAAAGCTATAATTATAAGTTAATTAACATAAGTGATATAATAGTAATAAAAGTAATATAACTAATTAAAAAAATTTATAAAAAAAATTTAAAATATAACTAATAAAAGTAACTTTTAATTAATATAGTTACATAATTTTAAGCTAATAATATAAAGTATATATAGTTTAAATATAAAAAAAATTATAAAGTTTTAAAAAAAGTTAAGTAAAGTTTTTACTAAAAACTAAAATAAGAACTAATTTTTTAACTATATTATTAGAGTACTTTCTACTTTTTTTTTTTTACTATAGTTTAAAACTTTTTATTATAAACTACTTTAAATAATTTTATAAACTTTTTTTAAAAACTTCATATATTAAACTACTTGACTTATATTAAAAGAAATAAATTATAAAATATTATATACTAGTACTTTTTAAGCTTAGTAGCTCAGTATAATTAAACACACATACTTACTTTTTTTATAAACTAAAATTAGATATTCTATTTTAGTAAGTAAAACTCTAGGTACTAAAACTAGTTTTAAATATTAGTATTAACATTAATAGCTTAAAACCGGCCCTAATAAAGCTAGTACTTTTATTATACTATATGTATTAACGGGCTAAATTACTTTACTATTGGAAGAGAAAAGTAAATACTTATTAAGTATTGGAAACTATTTGCACTAAGATAGCACGTTTCTGAAGCAATTTCAAGGCACCTTACGTTGGAACTCGCTCATCCATTGTTTGTACTAGTACCCTTTAGGTTTAGTGCTGGGGGGAATTAAAATCATTCATTCATTTATTCATTTGCTCGTCCATTCCTTGCTGTTTCCTCACATACGGCTACGTACTCTTTCAAACTTTATTGCAACGCTTTTATAATTACTATACGGAATGTCTCTTGCATAAGTATCTAACGTAACTAACTTGTCAATTACTTCATACGGGCTTTATTGCTTTAAAGAGCTAACATGTTAATCATTTCTAGTTTATGACTCTTGGTACACTGTTTTTTATATTCCTTTATATTCCTATATGATTTCGTATGCCAAACAGCTACACTATTTTGCTTTCTAACCTTGCTTAGCTCTTATGTATGTCTTGTTTCCACAGCAATGGTTGGGATCGAATCACTACACGCTGGGGAGTTATAAGGGTTCGTATCCGACTGGCTACCCTCTGCTGCTTGGACGAAATCTGCCGGTGTTTTTATAATCGGAAGTGGGTAAGTTTTGGCCTTAGCAGCATTAGCGCTTTTCATAATTAAGAGTAAAGAGTACCTACTATGCTCTCCGAGTTTGGAGGCCAAGATGGGTGTTTAGTAAAGGTATAGCCATAATATTTACCATTAGAGCTTAATAAAACGAAGACATCAGCACCGCAGTTGCTATATAGCTTATTGCCTTTGCTCAGAAAGCTCTTCTTTTGTTTCCAGAACTTTTATCAGTTGCCAGTCTTGAGTTTTTTCTTACTCGGTGTGACATGGTAACTGCACTGACAAGTCAATTGCTGCCTTTAGCAAGCTAATATATGTTTGTGTATAATGGAAATGACAATTGTTTAGCGTAGGCCTTGGTTCACTTTGGGATCGTGGAATGAAGAATTTATCTAGTTTCTCGCTTTGGCAAGATTCCCAATTCTGGTCCCCTCTAAAAATAGAATTGTGATTGCACTTTTGGAATCTGACTGCATCCACATAATCCTGCTCTTAACATAGCAGCTATTCATTTCGCCTTTGTCGGTTACTTCGAACGCTCATAGGAGTTGCCTAGAGACACCTCACCATGACACGATCAACTTGGATGATACGCCTTGTAGACTTGCAAACCTCCTTCAACTACCTGTACAACTCCCAAGAAGACAGTCAAGGCCAGCACTAGAACTGCCACCCAAAACGTCGCCCACTGAACACTATTCCTTCCGTCCTTCCACCACTGCAACACCGTTCTCGGCTCAGACTCGTCATAAGCTTGCTTCAAGATTGCAAGCCGGTCTCTCCAGAACACAAAACTGTCGATACTCCGTTGATCCGCGTCGAGAAATCCGCACATGCACGCCGTCTCGTCGAGGCCCTTATTCCTTTTTCTCTCCTTATTGAACCATTGCCTGGTCGCCTTGTCGTATCCCGGCAATAACAAAGCAAGAGTCTTCGTCGTTTCCGCGATGAATCCAGGAGGAAATATGTCCGACTTCCTGTGATATTCCAAGAACCGCGTATGATGGAAAAGCAAGACTCGGAAGGGTCGGCCATCATCTGATGGATCGTGCAAAAGTAAATGATCGAGCAGATTGTCCGTCCACAACACTTCTATCGAGGCCAGCGCCTCCAGATTCAGCGCTTTGAAAGATCGGTCCAATCGCACTCTCTCTTTGACCTTGTATTCGACGGGAAACGCGTCCTTCAACAAAGACTGGATCGAACCTCTTTCCCATCGGAGCTGCCTTTGATCGATGTTCACTTCTCCGCCCAAACTCCCCAGGTTACACATCAACCATGTCCGCATGGCAAGAGCGAGGATGCACTCGGCGGTGATGACATCGTCGCCTGCATCGTAATTGCCCTTTGAGTGCATGAATGCAACGAGCCTCTGGATAACCTCTTCACGAGCCGTGCCGGTCTTTACCTCGTCAACGACATCGAGAACATCGTTGTTGTTCCTCGACGCCACAAGATGCGCATGTCTGCTGCTGCGAGCAAGATTACAGCATTGTGTGTAGTGCCTGAAGAACGGCTCGTCATGATTGTTAAGGGTAATACCACCCCACAGCCTTGCGAAGAAAGTCGCCTTCGCCCCTCCCTCAAGGTGGCCGAGCCTATTACTGTCGTCAGCCGGAGCACCCCTCGCGTCTCTGAGATTCAAATTCAAACCCATTAGAGTCAGTTGCCAGGAAAGCCTTAAGAGAATAGCCTTCCGATCCACTCAACATCTAAATGCGACTTCCAATGATATGCTCCACAGGATAGTGCAGCCTCGCTGAGGGTGGGTGACGTGTTCTTTCAGCTGCCAAGTGGATCCTGCAGCAGGGCTTGTTCCAGCCACGCTCATAGGCCATGTCACTGTAGCCCATAATGCAACGATTGGACGGGTGAAGCACTGCATCTGCAGCTTACAATGTGCCTTCTGTTCGCCTCTGAGATTTGTCATTCTCTAATGCCTTTCGTCCTCCAGCCTCTCTGTCCGTATGGCTTGTGCCTTGGTCTTTCATAGTTGCGACGAGCTCCTGAATAACGATTACGACTGGACGAATCTCTCCTTTTTATTGGCTGCGTCTTGATCTAGCCTTGGATAACTCCTAATTACACTTTCGGTCGGCTAGTGTGCTGTTGTTCAATATGACAACCACCCAAACCCGTGACATCGCAGGCCAGGATCTTCATCCAGCATATAGCTTAAACCCTCAGTCCTTCAGCAACTGGATTACTCGATCGCAAGCCGGCCAACTGCTACCCTCATTTGTCGCTAAGCGTACTCGGAGCAATGCACACACAGAGCTTTACATCCGGCCCGATCAGCTCTGTCCCAGCAAAGTGAACAATGAGAGCTGCTGGACTGTCATAGCCAGCAGAGAGTTGTTTACACAGCTCGGAGATAGGGTTGCGACCCTTCTCAAGAGCTCTACCGATCATTTCTACAAGCGAGAGCGACGCGTATTATCAACATACTTCGAGCTTTATCTCGTTGGTCCTAGCGAGTCTGAGGCTCGCCCTACCATGGTGATCAGTTGCACCAGCAAGGACGACTATAAGCGTGTAAAAGGTCTTATCAAGAAACACTGTGTCCTAATAGATTTTCCTTCGGTCAATTTGGCGGCTACGATTGGCTCACCGAGGAGTTCTAGAGCCCTCGAGCCACTGGCCGGTGGAGATGAGAACGGCCCTGCAATCGCGAGACCGACCGGCAATAGGGACCATAGCTGGAAGGACGCCGCTCAGCCTGGTGACCACGTCTATGTCATTCCCAGAGACGGGCGCGGACTCGAGCTTCATGTGCCTCAAACTGTTTACATCACCAGCAATCATACGCATTTTCACAAGGCTGTACTTGGAGGACTTTTGAAATCCGGGAAGAATGGGGAGGTGTACGGGCTTACAGTCGCGCATGCTTTTGACCACCACGGAGCCAATACATCTGGGCATGAGACACCTGAATCATTGGACAAAGTAAGCGACTCGCCTGCAGCTATTGCCACCACCAGTGAAACAACCCCACCATCGGCTCCATCGGGACTTTCCAACAAGGCAACGGACAAGTCAGCCATCAAGACCTTAATTGGTACCATTACGAAGACTTCCCAGACATCTGCGGACCATGACCTTGACTGGGCCTTGGTGGATATCGAGCGCGGGGTCAACTTGTTTCAATCAGTTTCTATGCCGAGGATTGTAGCACCAATTCCGGCTGAACCAAAACTGATCAAGCTACTACGGCCAGAAGGGGGGGCAAGAGGCACTCTGTCGCCATCGCCAACCTATATCAGAGTCCACGACGGAGCTGACTTTGTCTCAGCTTGGGCTATAACCGTGGACAGAACCATCAGTAAGTTTTACCGGATCCCTAAGGTGGTACTGACTACGGCTAATTATCGACTGGTAGAGAGGGGTGATTGCGGCTCATGGGTCGTGGATGAGCTCACAAACAGTCTTTACGGTCATGTAGCATATGGACATCCCGGCGACAAGGTAGCGTACATAGTGCCTGCGCAAGAGATATTCGCGCAGATCAGAGACACGTATGATGGCACTCTCACTCCCGCCTTCAAGACCGTGGAATCAACTGTTGAGAACCAGAAGCGTGAGCGCCGAGGGAAGCTTCGAGATGAACGCCGGCGCGCCCACCGCGACGCTGGCGGTAGTCCAGCAAAGGCCTGGCCTGCCAGCGATATCGATTCGGATGACAGGCGCAGGAGCACCCGCACGCTGAAACGACGCTCGCGACTTCTCGACAGAATGAGACGCTCTCGCAAGGAGCGACGAAAACGAGAGAGTTTGGTCATTATCTTGAAAGCGGCAGGAACTTGCTTCTTTCTCTCCGTGCTTTTATTCGGTTTGATTGCGGTGCATTTCGGCTTGGCTCTCTTCGCAAATTTTATGACTGATAACAAATTGGACGAGCTGCGCGCTTTCTTGATGGAAATGTTGATGCAGTGTTTTCAGCTGTTGATTCGAGAGACGCTGGTTACTGAGGACTCGGAATCATTGCAAGAATATTATAAAGACCAAATGGCGAGGTTGAGAGATATCCACCCGCCCAGAGAAAGGATTGCACGATTGAAGAAGGCGTTTGAACCTGGCACGGAGAGAACAGGCGCGCCTGACACAAACGCTCGGTCTAATCCCCAAAAGTCATCACAACCGAACCTCAACACTGATGGCCCCATGGCACAAACACCCACTGCTTTCCAAGAAACACCGAAGCCGGAGAAGAAATGGCGCAAAATATGGAAAATCATGAAAGGGAGAAAGAGCCCCCAACTCAAGTCTACCGAACCTCAAGCACCACAACCACAACCCAAACCCCAAACCCTTGCGGCCGAGCGTACCGCACATGATACGCCATATCCCGAAGAAGAGGCTACCAAACGTGGATCACACTCCAGAGACGCCGACGACGACAAGGATTCCTTCGATCAAGGACCCAAGCTTACGTACCGAAGCCGTAGCGGATCGTACGACCGATCGAGACCGAGAGTGGAACCGAGGCGGCGATATAGTGGGAGATCGACGTCGATGTCCAGATCTCCGGATCGAGATCGGATCAGTAAGAGAAGAAGCCGTACATTGACAGGCTCGACGAGGATATTAAGCGGAGTGCAGAAGGCGCGGAAGCTGATCGAGTATGCCGGGGATCCTGTGTACAGCCCGGGTCCTGAGTACCCAAAGAGGAAGGAGGAAACGGCCAGTGATCAGGATAAGGACGATGAGAGGAAAAATGTGCGATTTAACGAAAGCGAGCGGGGTCGAGACGGTGAGAGGGACAGAGACGCATATGAATATAGAGATGGATATCCAGCCGACACGTATTACCCTTCCACCAACTCATTCCCACCACCTCCGGAGCTGCCCGTCTACGACCCCTCCGACTACCCACCTCCTGCGGAGCAGCCTGTGTATGTAGGGTCTGGGCCTTCGAGAGAGGCCATTATTCGGAGGGAGACACGTAATCCTGTCATTGAGGAGATTTTTACTGATGAGGAGGATATCAAGGCTGGAACCGGCGACAGAGAGGAGGCCGAGGAATACGATATTGAGGCCAACAGAAGAGATAACGTTACGAAGACACGGACTACCGAGGGTGACGATGATATAACTTTTCAAGAGTTTGCGCCTGATGGGGTCGAAGATGAGGATGTATTGATGGAGGGGGAGGAAGAGAGAGAAGGTCGCTATGCAGCTTACGTCCCGGGAGGAGACTTGGCCGAGACCCGGGCTGATTCGGGAGGGTCTGGGGTGGAGGATAGGGAGTGAAAATAAAAGGGGTTCTAAAAACAACCTATGAATTGTAGTGAAGCTACAGTACAAGCTTTGGGAGAAGGGAGGATTGATCAAATTCATTTCGGGCGTCCACTATTTCATGTGGAGAGATGAGCCCAAGGAGTCAATTGACGAACTCAGACCCTGGATGGAAAATTTCAGGCGCTGAAGAGATAGATATATGTGAGTGGCACCAACTCTTCCCTCGCGCATGATGGACAAAAGCCGCCCGCTCACCAAAATGACAAGGAGCTTGCTAGACTCCACGGGAAAAAAATCTGCATCTGCCGTCGAGGAACGAATGAGCTCGCTGGAAGCTGAACAAATAAGTTCGAATGCTCCGCTAGAGGTCCCGTTTGGGAACGTCCATGTCAAACAGTGCCACGGAAGGGATCCAGCGCTCCAATCGATTCACGCCGATCAAGCATAGAAGGGGTTGCTAGCAAGGAAGGACACTGCGGACGGCAAATCTGATGCTAAAACCGGATAGCGAGGGTGTTTAATTACGGACTGTCCAACGATTCTACCCTATCTCTTCGCCTCGACCGTGATTTCGATGGGGATCCAAGGGAATGAACCGCAGAAAACACATGACTTGATCAAGAGAACAACGCTCAGATGTTTGCAAGACCCCTACTTAATTCTTGCTGGCTCCCAATCATCTACTTGGAGGAAAACTCCAAGGTTGCTTGCTACTAGTAAACCGCGCACGAGAGTGGAAAAGAAATGACAGTAAACAGTAGATAGAGGCAGAGCAGAGACATATATGGGCTTGAGGAGTTTAAGTTAGCATTAGAGGAAGCGTGGTTATGTAACATAATGTACTAGTGCCCTTTAGGCTTAGACCGGGCGGAATGAAACTATACCTACCTACCTACCATAAGAAACTAGCCATTGCTTAACCATGACACTATTTGAAGGTCCAGTCTCTAGCCGAAAATGGAGTATCAAACCCCGAATGATTGTGGATTTGAGGTGAACTAACTAGCATATCCTTCAAGCTCCTTCTCCGTCCAGTCCCAGAGTTTCTTCGCCAGATTCTCATCTTTGCCATGTTCAGTCGCCGTACCCCCTATACCAACCGGCTCATAGTACTCGCCAGACTTGACATCCTTGGCCACTGATGCCCAGAGTTGGTTCCTCGCCCCCTGATCAACCGGAGTGACGACTTTGTTCGCAACCTTACCCAGTATCCGTATGACCAATGGCGAGCCCGTTGCATTATTCATCAAGTTCGTTCGCACCACGCCTAGGTGGATCGAAGCAAGGGTAAACTGCGGATACAACTTGGCCATCTGTCTCACCCAGAGGATCATGGCGAGCTTGCTCTGGCCATAGCGGCCGTACGGCCCCAGAGCATCGGCCTTTGTCTTGAGCGTGTCGAATTGGATGCCTTCTGGCTTTGGCGCATACATATGGCCATGCGACGACAACATATTGACGCGCACGTCGGCGCCGGGGCTGCTAGCCGCCTTTTCCAGCACAGGGAGCAGGGGCTTGGCCAGGAGCGCGTGGCCGACATAATTGGTACCGAACTGAAGCTCGTATCCATCTTTGGTGAGACTGGGTGGGGCGGCCATGATTCCAGCGTTGAGCATGAGGATGTCTAAGCGATCAGACTCGGCAGAGAAGGTGCTGGCTGCCTTATTCACCGACTCGAGGGAGGAAAGGTCCATCTCGAGAAGCTTGATGGGTGCTGGACTGGGGAGCTGCTTCTGGATTTCCTCGACTGCCGCCTTGGCCTTGTCGAGATTGCGTGCTGCCAGCCAGATCTGGGCGGGACGGTGCCGTGCGTACTCCAGAACGCACTGCTTTCCTAGGCCGATGTTGCCTCCTGTTACTAGGATTACCTTTCCATCGAGCGGAGGGATGTCCCGCTCTGGCTTGAAGGATACCGACTTTTTGCCGATGTTCATGGCGTGTGGCGTCAGAACCGAGGAATCGTAATGAAAAACCCAAGAAAGCCGCTTCTGCAAAAAAAGGTAACAAATGAAGACTCTTATCTTGGCATATCGCTAGGTAAAAGAGGTGAGGATTAAGGTGGGTACGCGTAAAGGGCTGACGGTGGGCAGTAAATGGGCACCCGTTGTTAGTGCCCGGGGGCGGATGCTCGGTCGATCCGGCTAGCTGTCGAGCACTAACTAGATTCGGTTTTAGCCTTGGTCTTCACTCTCATGGGGTGGTGAACTCCGGAAATAAGCAGTTATTGTACTCCTCAAAATACTACTGGATTTCTATACAAAATATATATCAAATTGATCGGTATTCTGTCGCGTGACCTTCTGTACGCTCAATACACTCATGTATCCTAGCTAGATAGCTGTCAATTGTCCTGTTAATTCTCTTAGGCTTCTGACCCTCATCCATCGATGTCGACAAACTCATCAAAATGGTTGAAGTGCTCCTTGTTACAGGACGGGCTGCAGCTCCTACGTACCTAAGGTCTTTACGTAATGGTATGTTACGTAGCCTTCGTTGCCACACTATAAAAAGACAATATATAGGTCTCTTCGACGTAGTGAGTATGGGTGCGTACTGTGTTGGATGCTTCAGTGGTGACGTGAGGTGTATGGTAACTTGCTTGCACAATTGTTCCAACAATACAAAGATGTGACAAAGGATATGTTGGCGCAATTTGCGATTGGCAACCTTGCTACCTTGCATCATTATGTGTAACCGAGCAAGGGTTTTCATTCCATTATTATTTTCATTCCACCAGGAGATTGCAAATCCTCCCTTGTCAACATCAAGAGGATAGGAATCCTCATTCCAGCTCATCTCACTCATTATTTAAGTAGGATAGTCATCCTTAGTTTTTCAATCAATCCAATCCTTATGACAATCTTTATGAGTACTTCCAACTGCCAAATATGACCTCCATGAGGATAGTCTAACCGATCTATTACATAACTGATTCTTAGAGAGTCGCTCCAGAAATGAGTGATAAGTACGGAGGAGAAAACTATCTGAAAGCCAAAGGGGACGCCCTTTATATAGTAAATCCTCCGCTTACAATTTGCTTACTGCTTGAGTCTGTTATAGATGCTTGGTCCCTATTAACCCCAATCATCCCTATCATACTCGTGACTTTGCACGTGAGACATCACGTGTCTTCTTCGCTATTGGCTTCATCAATCGCCTTGATGACATCAGCCAGAAGCCCCGCCTTTCGCCTAGTCTTCCGAAGCGTCTGCTCCGCTTTCATCCTAGCCTCGTGTTCCCGTGCGTGCTTCTTTGCCAACAGCTGGTAATCCTCTCTCAGTTGGTTCACCACCTCCTGTTCGTGATTATTACCTGTAATAAACTCTTGCTTATTACCGACTGTAATACTCCTCAGCAAGCCGAAATAAATCCAACAAGACATCCAACCGCCACACCGTAAAGGCCCATCAAAGCCGAAAAGAATATGCTGTTCGTCTTCTTTTATCCGTAGCCCCTGTTTTTCAAACTTTAACACGGCATTGTTCGAGACGCGCCACGTTTGGAAGCTGGACTACGGACGCGAAAGACGTCCCACAGCGAAGAGGAGCCCAATACCCACCAAGATAAACTGCAAAAGGGACGCGAAAATGGAGCGGACGGTGGGGCACGAGATGAATCACAATATGGAGCACAATATGGAGCACAATATGGAGCACAATATGGAGCACAATATGGAACGCAGATCAGAGTACAAGACGGAACCCGGGAACATGGAGCGGAAAGTGAAGCAGTAGAGGGAGTTGGGAGCTAGAGCGGAAATCGAAATGGAAGGATCTTGTGCCTGTCCGTGAATGATACCGATCAATCCTAGCCGCCCGATCGCTTCCTACCCTGCAAGGTAGCCCTGGAGTCTTTCTCTGTGATTCTAGCATAAAACGTAGATTTTTAATTTGGATTAGGGTTAGTCTCGCACTCGTGGATCGCAGGGTGCATGTATGCAGTGAGCGGTCTGCAGAAGGCCCTGTTTTCGATTTGGACTACTTTGCTAAGGCGCTACACTGTCACCGAGTAGCACCTCGGCATATCTCTACAATAAGGCCCTCATCACATGAGGCCCTTATCACATCAGGCCTCCAACACATTAGGCCCTCACTGCGTCAGCAGATTGTACTCTCTTACGTACAATCCACCTTGATTATGTATATAGATCCAGTCTTCCACTCATTCAATTGATTATGGGTTGCTACATTGATTCCCTGCACTCGGTTACATACACAGCAGACTTCTATAGGGGTCATTTCATCTCGGTGTATGTTACTGACTAATAATGAAGTAAATATATACCTAGCTTGGTTTGTGACTATACAGCTGCGTCTGTGCCATTATCCAACCAAATCGACATATACTATAGCTTTGCTTCGACACGCCTCGAATCCCCTTCTTCCATTGATTCCATTCTCGACATCAATGCCAGATTACACATTCACCGCCCAACGGCACCATACCAGCAGAGCCCCAACACCGCGCCGATCACAATGGCAAGGGCCGGCGGAACATTGAACCACGCACTTTCCGCGTATGTGACAGCGGCGACTACAACCCACCATGGCTCCATTGCGAGGCTCTGTCCGCGACTAGCCTCAGGAGTTAGATAGCCAATCTCCCAAAGCCTGTAGACCGCCGTAAACACTAATCCCACGGCCGTAGCATTCACTCCTCGAAGCAGATCTACTACCCACTTCTTCCTACGCAGAACTCGCCAGAAGCTCTGTACGGCAACCGCCAGTGTGACCCCAGGGAAGAATATACCCAGGAAGCCGAGGAATGCGCCGAAAATAGTAGGGAACCGGGAACGCTGCAATGCAAGAGCACCAAGGTAGACCGCAAAGTTGAAGTTTGGACCAGGAAATGCCTGGATGATGGCGAGTCCGAGAAGGAAGTCACGACTGGAAACCCAGCCAGGATCGACAACGTAGGAACGCAGGAGGGGAATAACGACTGGTCCGCCACCGAAGATGATTGTCCCGGCCAGGTACATATTGGCAAAGAGATCGAGAGCGAGTGGGGGTGCGCTAATGACGCCGCGAGCGACAAGAATGCCGATGAAAGATGCTATAGCTTCAGGTTAGCATTTACAGATTCCACGATATAAGTCGTATGAATTGTTTACCAAAGAAGAGAACAACGATCACGATACCGACCCTGATGCGGATCACATGGTCTAAGCTATCCTCCTTCTGAGCTGGCTGTGGCCGCGCACTGTCCGTAGCAGAGCATGGCAGAGCCTCCGCAGGCCTTACCGACGCCGCGGTGGCACTCCTCCTCTGAATAGCATTCTGGCTCTCTACCCTCTCCTCAAGCGGCATACTATCAGCCGCACCAGTCTCCTCCGCCATACCCTCCGCATTTTGTTTTCTTCGTTTCATTTTTGCTTTCAACTTGCCCATCTTTTGGCTCATCCAGCCATCCCAGATGACGGTCGCGAGGCCACCGAGCAACATGAGCAGCGGGAAGTACCACAGGGCATTGTAACATAGACCCGCGGATGCTCCAAGAATAACCAAGATACGGGTAAGCTTGTCTCGGATGGCTTTCTCCGCCAGCTGGACGGCTGCTAGCGCAATGATGCCGACGGTCGAGGCATTCAGGCCAGAGAGAAGGGCGTAGACCGGTGTGGGCAGTACCTCATTCATACGTTGGACCCCGAGGGAAAGGGCGTACATGCTCACTGCACCGGGTAGGCTGCAAGTTCGAACTATGAGCTTCCGTGTCTCTCCGTCTATGGAATACTGCATGGACAAGGGGTATATACGATTACGCACCTCCATATCAAGAACACAAAAACTGCTGGGATGAAACCAGCATGCAGCAGTGCAAGACAGAAGATCATCTTCGTACTCCCGGGTCCAGGGAGACCTTGGCAGATAGCGAAGAGTTCCTGATACTATTTTCCCATTGTCAGCCAGTGCCTCGCTCTAACCCGCGCCAGTGAAACAACTGCTGCATCTAACAGGAATTCCTTCTTCTCTCCCGTAACGTTTCACGCCGCCAGACCTAAGAGCAAGGAAATCGTGAAACTCACTGTCTGCTCATCTACCCATTTCTGCTTCCCTCCTTTCCCTTCAACAAACCTCCGATGCAAGATCTGGAAATGCACCGGTGGGCCACCAAAGGCAGTAAAGCCGAGGTCCCAGGTTCGGATAAAGACATCTGCAAGTCTATTAGGAAGGGATTTGTGATTTCCTTGAAAGGATGTAGATTGGTCGCGCGTCTGGCGCGCTTGAGTACGAAACGAGGAAAGCTGGCGAGAGAGAGAGGCGGGCAGTCGCATTGTTATAGAATGTGATAGCAAAGGTCTTTTCGACTAAATACCTGCCGGGGAAGCTTCTTCAAGTCCTTTTTATGATGCGAGAAGTTCTAGAGCGAAAGGGTCCAATCAAGGAGAGACATTGGGCACGCAGGATGCCGGGAGCGGGGTACTGCTTGGCAGCGCTCAAAGCTTTGTCTTATGATGAATGAGCTACCGTCCTCACAACTGTTATATACAGACAACTCCTATGGCCTCCCAAATCCACCTCATTCGCCATGCCGAATCGGTCCACAATGTCTCCAAAGACTTCTCCCAACTCGACCCCTCCTTAACCCAGCTCGGCTTCCAACAAGCGGCGCAACTCGTCCAAACATTCCCTTATTCCGAGCGCGTTGCTGTAGTCCTCACCTCTCCCCTTCAGCGCGCCATCCAAACCACTCTAGCCGCATTTCCACATGTCCTCGATAAATGTTACTTCGATCCCAACTCTGGGTACGGTATCCAAAATGGCGCGAAGCTTGTGATCGACCCAGATTTGCAGGAGCGGAGCGCGCTTCCCTGCGACACCGGGTCTCACCGTAGCACCTTGGAGAAAGCTTTCCCAAGGCTAAGTTTCGAACGCCTGGAGGAGAATTGGCAATTGAAGGAGGGCCTATACTCTGCAGACGATGAGGCAGTGGAGGAGCGGGTGAGAAGGGTGAGGAGAAGCTTAGAGAATTTAATCGGACAGTTGGAGGACAAGGAAAAGAAGGATGTCGTGGTTGTGACGCATGGTGTTTTCATGAAATTCGTAACAGGGGATCTGGACATTGATCTGCCTAAGGCAGGATGGAAGAGCTATACTCTTAGAAAGGATGATGGAAATGGCTTTGTGCTTGTTCCGGTTGAAGGGACGGCAGATAGGCACTTGTAGCATACAGTCCAGGAGCACGTTCAATGGAGATATGAACTTATTAGAGATCAGGGGCCACTTCGTTGCAAATAACATCGCGTCAACAAGTTCAGACGGGTTTGACACCTTAATACAGCGTCAGGACTCTGACACTCCAGGCGCAGCAAGCACTTCAGAATGACGGGTAGTGCCGCTGGTGACGGGATGGTCCGAATACATGCTGACTAGAAGTCATTCATAGTTGCTGGTCAAATATGATCACAAACGACCGAAGCTCCCCGACACGCTCCGGATCAACGATATCTTCCACAAGTGCATACTAGACCTAATCCGAAAGGAAGGTCCGCAACAGATCCAACCGGAAGCGTCAGGAATATACCTGGCCGCCGAAGAAGACGTCTGTGAGATCGATGCCTTGAAAAAACGCAAGTGAGGGCAGAAAGAGTGAAAATATCTTGTTCACTGCAGGGGATACAGCTAATTGGACGATGAATGACTGCCACCGTCCGATATACATCCATTTGTAATCGAGGAGTTTATAAAACGACGACTTGCCTCAGCTCAAATCGAGACCCCTAAGAAGAGAAAGTCAAATGATCAAGGTCGAGGGTGACTCTCTGAAAAGAAAAGAGAAGATGCGGTTGAGGTCGATGACCTAAAAGTCTCCCAACAAGTCAAACGGAAACCAGGGCGTCCGAAGGAAACCTTTACGTCATATCTTCAACGCGGATTTCTCAAAATGCTTGCCTGCTCGGTTGTGCCGCATCTTCAAAATTGTGCTGTTGCTGTTAAGTATATGAATTTTATCCTGAGCACAGCGGGAGCGGCTGTGGCAGTCATTGGAAAATATCGAGCGTAGTCTGTATTTTCTTCTGCTTAGTCCTTGACAGCGGTGAAGGTCAAGTGTTTCTTCGTAGAAAAGAAGAACCCTGGTTTTACGTAGCATGATTGCTACATGCAACAGATCTTGCAATAGTAACGGGAATCATTTCTATGCTCTAGGTCGGAAAATCAGCTAGAATTAATCCACCAGTGCAGCCTGCTTGCCTCCACCGGAGAAACGTAGTCGCCATGCTTCTAGCTATCCAATTGCCATCTTTTCTTTGCCCATTTCAAGACGTACTAGCGACACGAGAACCGGAACCTCAATCAGTGGTGTGCAAGCTTTCGGCCCTGCCCCACCTTACATATAGGTAAAGCGTCAGATCCGAAAACACGTGTTCTATTTCGCCGATGGCGAGTTTTCGTACAGCTGAACTGAACGCATATTTTTACCCGCTGTTATTATTTAGGGAAGTAGCGATTCACGTATGTATGTGTGTAGCGCCGGTGCGGGTCGAGCGCTCTCTCTGCTAGCGCGGTGCGGTTGCCATATAAGCAATCGTAACTATCTTTTTTGCATGAGCTATCGAACCCCCGTGTGGTTCCACCCTGTATTGCCACACTCAGCCATCTCTGCGCTCGGGCGTAGCGACCTCAATAAGCACTCTCGTCTGGCTAGATAGCCCGTTTCGCAATGCTCTAGGTATCCGCCCCTAAATGGCTGAAGGTCTCGCCGCAGTTGGCGTTGTCGCCAGCATAATCCAACTCGTCCACTTCAGCTCAAAAATCTTAAATCGTCTTGACGAGTTCTGCTCCAACACGAAAGCAATTCCTAAGTCATTTCGCCACCTTAAGGCTGAGCTTCCTGTGTTACGGGACATTCTTCGACAAACTAAAGAAGCGTTCGATGCTGGCTCCGTTGGAGATGGAACTTAAAAAGCTCTCTTGCCTGCCGTCCAAGACCTGTAGTATTGGATCAGGGCGCTTGGCTTGATGTGGCAGGCCGATGATGGAGATGAGGGAAGCTGTTGTTAGGATGGAGGGTGAATCGAGGTTAAGCAAGGAAATTTCCGTGAGGTAAGCGTGGGGTCGCTTACGTGTTGTCTCCCTTTGCACACTAGCTGCATTGCTCTTGTTCATACTACATCTCCGCGTTTAATTCTCAATGTCCTCACATTACGTCGTCCATTCACCATGCGGTCGACCCTTTGATTGTTCCAGTTCGGCTTGCCCGAGCTTCGGAGTGGCTTCGTCCTCATGATCGTGCTCGCCAAGGTATTATGCTGGCGTCTGGCTCGCGCCGTCTCTGAGAACTGGAAGTCCATTTTGCGGAGCGCAAGTTAATGTTATATTTGTCTTGCCGCCTAGATCCCTTGTAAATGCTTCTACACTAATAGCCTTTAAGTCTCCAGCTTTATAAGAGATTGGTAGGTCGAGGTCACCCCATCTATTCTTCAATTCTCCGACTGTAAAAGCTATATCCATGACCTTGTACTTGTGGGACAGGTACAGAGTTCAGTCTAAAGAAGGCAAGAACCGTGGCTGGATGCATAACCCGTGCGGCAAGACCCAAAGTTGTGGAAGAAATCATGCTAGTGGCCTGGACTCTGCGGCGCTTTTATAAGTGGACGACTTGCTGGCATACCACTTGTCTCTTACGAAGACTGCTAAAGCCACAGGAAGTGCATGGCTGTCCTTGGAAACTAAGAGTATAAAGGTACTAAAGGAGTTAACGGTACTAAAGGTATTAAAAATATAAACTACTAGAGTGTAAAGAATATAGAAAGTTTGGAGGGTGCTAGAAGTAACAGGGGTGCTTAAAAACTATATAAAACATATATATAGAGTATATAGAAGATACACAAATAGTGGAGAGCATTTAGGAAGCGTTAGGAGAATACTTTGATTTTTGAACTGGTTATCTAGATAAGCTAACTAGTTGTTGGTAGGCAAAGTTGGTGAAATCAGTTGATTGTTGTATTAAGCTAACTAACTACTGACGATTTATATAAGGCTGTCTGCTTATATAATGCCTGCCAGCTGCCTTAGTGAATGGTTGACGGCGGCAGCCAGGTTGGCCAAAGCTCAAGCTCTGAGTATTCACTCAGGCAGGCCGACACTAGTTAACCATATCCGGTCTAAAATTTATCCGGTCCGTTTACATCACTGGTTTAAAAAGGAAGTAATAGCGAACTTTAAAGATCTAAGGGTCGTCTTTACGGCGATTTCCAAAGACTATGATACAATTTTTGCAAATACAGTGCCTGTATAGTAGATAATACTGTAGCCTCCTACGTAGACAGCATAAATATGTGTTGCTGCTCTAGATGTAGCGCTATCTATCTTAAAAGCGTGTAAGGTTACTTTGTGAATTTCAGCTGTAGACTTTCTCTTATTAGAAATATATTGTTGGAAGTAGCGAATAAGGTTATTTTTAACTATATTAATAAGGCCGCTTTGTAGGACGATATTATTACACTGTGTAAAGGCTATAAGTTGGGCCTTACTCACCTTATAGAAAACGTTCCTATATAGTGCATTAAAGACCGCCTTGGGTTTGAAGGCTACACTAGGGTTAAAATAACTAGATTTCTAGTAGGAGCAGTACTTACTATTCGCTTCAGGAGGGGAGCTAAAGCAATTATTAGAGCTGTAAATTCTATTAGCTGATTAAATAACCTAATATATTTTAGGAAGCTTAAGAGGCACTTATCTAAGTCTAGTACTACTAGGTTATAAACCCTTAATACCCTAAGGAAATTGAATAGTCTATAAGGGAATTCCAAAAAATGCCCACTTATATATGCAAAGAAAGTAGTGAAATGAATTATGGAAAACAGCGTTTGCATTCCTTCTCTGCTCATTTATGGTTGATTAGATCTCTTTATAAGGCACTCTTTTACATGCCAATACTAGGCATTAGTAGACATCTTGCTATTTGGGAAAAGAGCGACTATATTAATTACTAAGATCTGTTTAGACAGATCTTTCGTCGTTTCCTCCCTTAGCATCCACAGAAAGGCCTTTTTAGCCTCCTCTTTCGTTTCTGCTCTTGGAGTAATTTTGTTGATAACTATAACTATACTTGGGAGCGTACTCTTTAGGGGGGTTGGTAAGTGGCCTCTCTTTAGCTACGTAGCTAAGTAGCGCGCGATTTATCTAAAGCCGCCGACGTCCGCAAGAAAGAAGCAAAAGACATCTATGAAGGAAAACAGTAGATGAGTATATATATTGACCGCGGCGGTTTTACTAGATTATTGAAGGGATCGCCTTATGGTTTCGTGGCACTTGTCAGTTTTTGCATTTCCCCCCCTTGAGATGTAATTAGGTACATCGCCATCCGCAAGGAGTATCGGACGGCCATTGAAGACGCTAGAAGGATCAAGGTGAAGGTGCACCTCGCCTGGGTTTCGCCTAATCGTGAACCTCCGGGCCCTCTTTAATCCAAATAACGCTCGAAGAGCATTCGACTTTTCTATATTACCTACATTGAGGTGGGCAACAGCAGCCTAAACAAGGACAGGGTCGATGGAAAATCTGGAAGCTAGCTTCGAGGACAGGAAGACCATCGATAGGTGAGGGCAGATGAGATAAACAACGTGTCCTTTTTGAGCTTTCAAGGATCGGCCCCCAAAGGATTGGGGGAAGCCTTTGTGATTGGACATGAATGCCTCTTTATAGCTACGCCGATTTTCGGGAATAACGCCGACTCCTGTGGACCGACTAGCTTTCCACAAGAATATGGGTTCTCATAGCCTGCAATAGCTTATATTATACATTTCCAGGTTCTCATCGCAGATATCCAACCACAGATGGGAAATTCCGAGTGTTCGGATTGTCAGGCCGAAGGTGCATTCCCACTCGCGCGACTCGCGAAGAACAAGGCGCATTCAACGAACCTTGCCGCACCTAGGGATGATTGTATAAATACGAGTTATACAAAATACAGTATATACGAGCATATATACGATATATTTTCGAGCTGTTTCGTATAGATACGTTAGTAAGCATTTATATAAGCTTGCACAGGCGCTTTGATTCCCACAAACAAGGCCTCCCTGGCCATGGCAACTTGAGCCTATCAACTGGATTCCAGGTGTCGCGTCTGCCCTGCCGCCAATATGGGCCCCAGAAAAGGCGCTCGATCCGACCCTGAGTGGGAAGACGTTGTCGTCACTGAGAGACCTAGTAAAACAGCCCCGCAGTTGCCTGTCGCCATTGCTCCAAAATCTGGTACAATGGATCGCTTATAAGGCTGGAAGAGCACATGCTAGGGTGCAGGAAGCTCCCAGAGGAGCGCTGACATCAATATGGGCGTGGGCGCCCTGGGCAATCGCCTCCGACAAAGAAACTGAAGGGTCAACAAAAACTCGACTCAGAGACGTACAAAATGGCCCAAACCGAGCATGACGCGTGCGAAGCTCTTCTGGCAGAAGCTATTTATAGTTCTGGGGTACCTTTCAGCTTTGTGAGTGTTTCCAACGATTTCTTAAGGTGTACTGACGATAGAGCTTACAGGTCGAAAATCCTGCCTTTGTGAGGTTCCTGAACCGCCTTTGCCCAGCGTACCAGCCCCTATTGCAATTCTAAGCTGCTGGCCCTCTACTAGAGGAGGCGTATAATAAATTAATAGAAAAGATGGAGTAGGTGCTTAAGAATGCCTCTAGATAGATTACGCTGGTTTCTAATAAATGGACGAACCTGTGCAGTAAGGCAATTGTTAACTATGTTGCTATAACTTAGTAGTGGAGCGTCTTCTTGAAATTAGTACCTATAGGCAAGGACTGCCATACAAGGCAGTATATTGCTAATAAATTAATAGACACGGTTAAAAAGCTTAGAGCACATAATCTTGTATGCGTTACAAACTAATAATGCTTTAAATATGAAGTCTTCTTAGAATTTACTATATAAGAGGTACCCACAACTTTTTACTCTTAAATGCACCTTCCATATCGTTAACCTTACTATTAGCAACCTTTTTAAGCTGTCAGTAATCAGCAACCTATTTAGGCTTATTCTAGAGATTATAAAGTACTTCAAGTACTTATATATACTTATTAGTGTCCTTAATATAAAAGTACTAGAAATAAGTAAGAAAACTTGTTCTATACTATAAATATTAGGTAAAACACAATAGTAGAGCAAATTATACACTACGTAGAACCTTCTTATAAATTACCTATATATATAAGTAGTACTACACTTCCTAAAAAATTACTTACTAAAAAAGCTAATAAAAGAGTAAAAAAATAAGCTCTATTGAATTTAGTAGATTATTTATAGCTATTAATTTTAAAAGCAGCTTGTAGTATTAATTAAGTTTCTTAAGCCTTTTTTATAAGTAATAATTACTCTTAAGAGTATAACTCTAAAAGCTTCTTATATTTTTAGTTACTTTCTATACCTACTATAAAATACAGCTTTTACAACATTTCTACTTAAGAAAAAGATTCTAGAAATAATTAGTAAATAATTTAAATTAGTTTATAAGCCTCTTATAGGTATTATATATATGTAATTTTCTAGTATATAAGAAGTATTTAGTAGAGCTTTCTAATATAATAATAAATAAAATTAGTATATTTTTAAAGTAGTACTATAAAGGCAACAACAACTATACTTTTAGTATTTATAGAAAGTTTTATAATATAAAAGTATGTTAAGAGTAATTAGTAAACTTTATAACCTAAGAAGCATTTAAATCTAAAAAGAATTCTATAGATTAGTAGGTAGATTAAGCTTATAGTAGTAATTTCAAAGAACTAGCTATTTACACCCTTAGTATTAATTCTACTACTAGGTTAGTAGAAAGAAACTAAAGTACTTATGAATTTATATACAGTAAGTCTAGAAATTGCCTTAAAAACAAAAAAGTTGAAATGCTAGTATATTTATTTACAAACTTAAGAATTAGAGATTACATTCAGGGTAACAATCCTTAGTACTTTAATGACGTTAAGGTAAAAGAGATTGACGATGAAATGCCTTAGAGTAATAACAATAGAGATCTTTCTTAGATTTAGAATAGCCTAGAAATTACTAGGGCTATTAACGAGCTTACTTAGTAATCAGATGAGCATGTATATTATACCATATAATATATAGTTTATATACGTATTTATACGCATACAGGATATACGAGGGTTTTGCCAAAAATACGGTATATTCACATCCCTAGCCGCATCGCAGCAGCAGAGGCAGCAACACGCCCCGTTGCCCCGCATCACTGACCACGCGTCCTTCCAAGTAGAACAACTACATCCCGCAACGTAGGCCACTCTCCACGATGATACTCTTCTTCTCGAGACTATCGCACGCAGCGCTTCTTTTGTGCATCATCGCCAGCACAGCCACCATGTATCAACCAAACCTTGAGCAACAAGTGTTGGCCGTCGCCTCGGACGCGTCACAAGAACCTTACAAAGCCCCGCTGAGATATAGTGATGGATCGCTTGGTGATGTCATCAAGGGGAAGTACATTGTGGAGCTATCTCCAGGTTACTCTTTCGAAGATCATTGCCGCAATATCGGAAGGGATATGGACGAGTATGAGGTCAAAGTCCTCAAGCATGTGTTTCCGGACTCAATTGGGTACTCATGTACGGGTATTGACGATGAGGTCCTGAATGATATCAGAGCGGATACTGGCGTCAAGGAAGTTTTCTGTGTGCCTGAAAAAGGGCCAAGCCGCGAGCGTCCTGCAAGGACATAGCAGGTAATTCGTGACGAAGTTTGCGGATATGTTGAGACTGATGTACTGATCACGGACCAGGTCAAACTGTGCTCGGCAACATGCGATCTCTAGGGCAGAAGTCGTCTTGGGCAGAGGCTGCTGGCCCTTTTTCATCGTAAGCTTGGGAGCTACGACGAGGTTTTCATCGTTGTAAGGCAATGTAGTTACAAGGCAGAGTTGTTTCCATCAACTATCTCAAGAATCCTTTGCTCCTCCTGGATTACTCACCACTTCGCCTGGCTCATTGTCTTCAGTGCAACTTGATGAGCTGTCCTCTTCTCATGGACATCGAAATGGTTATAAAGCTGTGGGACTCACTCACGTTATTGTTTAGTGCGACCTCCGTCCTTCTCCAAGCTATACTCTCTTTTCACAACACATTTTTCTTATTCAACAGAGTATTATCAGGTGTGGTACTTCACACCAACTATGAAAGCCCTCTTGCCTTTAGTCGCAATCGGCGCAACACTGAGTAGCGCCTTGCCTAGTCAAAAGCGATCAACCCCTTGCCCCTACCATAAAGGAGGCACTGCCCGTGAGCCGCTACTGAAAGACGAATACACTGTCGAGCTCAATCCCGGCTACACCCTCAAAGAGCACTATGACTTCATCGGCTTCGACCTCTCCGCCAAAACCGAAAAGTTCAATGTCAAAAACCGCCTAAACATGTACGGCGTGAAGATCGACGAAGACACCATGCACAATATCATCCGCTACGATCCCGGTGTGCTCCGGGTCTCACACAACATGGTCCTCAGCTTCGAGAAGCCATGGTACAAGAAATATGCGTCGGTGAATGAGACCGATGCAGATGATTGGCTGCAGAAGAGATGGTCGAGAGTGGGTGGGATATTCCACTACTCTACGGGACATATCAACGAATGGAAGAATGCGTATAACTACTACAACGAGTGGGACCACACTGTATGGACTGGTGCCGCATGTAGAAGGGCTGGTGGCTAACCAAGTGGTTTAGAATATCATTTACCCAGCTGGGAAAGCAGCTGATGTCAACATACTGGATGGAGGGATTGAGACAGTGCATGAAACTTGGCGACGATTTGGGAACTTTCGATATCTCAAGGACTGAAAGCAGTATACGGCCGAGAAGAATGTAAGTATTAGTAGTTCTGGAATATTAGAGTAGTGCAGGCTGACATCTGTAGCATGAGGACGCTGAACATGGCACAGCGGTAGGCGTGACCCAGCTCTCACAGTCTGATTCGTACTAACGAATAACAGGTTGGCGGAGTCGTCTCGCGTAACGCACCATTTGCGACAATTGTCGGTGCTAAGTTCTCGGAGCAGGCGGTACTTATGATCGGATGGTAATAGGTACAAAAGACTCATTATTATGACTACCAAAAGAAAACCCGCTAACGCTATTGCATAGCTATCAATGACATCATTGATGACCACGAGACGTTCAAGGAAGAAAGCGTAAGAGTATCAACTCTCGCTCTATACGTTTTTAGCTGATCTGGGCTAGCCTGATGAGTACAAAGGCGCCGTAATCAATATGTCGTTTACGGTGGAAGATTATCCCCCGCCGCAACCCGCAATCCAGGACGCCATCGCCGCAGGTATTCCGGTGGTCACCCCTGCCGGGAATGGAGATAGGAACGGCAATGGCCCCCCACAAGGAACAAGGCCCTGTGGGTAAGTTAAAATACGACATTCTACTTTTTTCCTGGGTTGTGGGATGCTGATGTCCCCTCCATCTACGACAACGTGATCTGCGTCGGAGCAATCGCTAAAGACTACCGAAAAACCCAGTACTCGAACTACGACAAATACGTCACCCTCTACGCACCCGGCCATCACATCCATGTCCCAGACCCCAGTCGTTACGATAGGTATCACTACATGGACGGCACGAGTTTCGCGTCTCCCATGGTCGCTGCCACCCTAGCGACATACATCAGCTACGAAGGTATCAATGACGACGCTTCGAAGGCCGTGGAGCGGTTAAAGCAGAACTGGCACGAAGGCGTCCTAGACTCTGCAAACCCGAACATCTTCGTGAACTCTGGCCTGTGGCATCCAGACAAAAATCCCCACTGCCCGTATAATGGTATTGAAGTGTGTGATGACGAGGCGCATCCAGAAGAAATAGGTACGTTTTGCTTGATTTGACTTGTGAGGTTGAAGGACGTTGCTGATGGGTGATTAGATACGGGTTTTGGTGAGGATACCCCGGATGAACCGAGCAAGTTCATGGACGAACCTCACCCTGCCCCACCTGAACCGGCACCATGTCCTGCAGGATGCACCTGTGGCTCTTCGGGTGTTCCTCTTTGTCCGTGAAGGTGTGAATCAGGGTAATAGTTCGATCAGGTTGTGGATAAGGTTTTGATACTTGGGTTGGCGTTTTGGATGGAGGACGGTAGAGCGAATAGATCATGCTTCATATAACGTTGTAATGTCATCTCGAAGACAACCAAGGATTTGCCTCAGGGCTTTAGATTCCATTGAGAGAAATCTACCTCCAGGTACGAAAGAGCTATGCACGTTGATCGAAAACATTTGATGACCAAGAGCATCGTGTTTGTGAGTCGGAAAGGCGTACAATATTGCATTGCACGCCCGATTCATTCTAATATAGATACCAGGTCTTGGGCCCTAGAGGCTGAGATCGTCATATGACTGTACACTCCATCTACGGACAACAATCATCGTCTCCCATGCTATGTAGTCGTACACATGCTCGTCGATAGAACAACAGCTTATTCCTATATCAGCTTAACCTTTTTCTACTACAGATCTTCGACAGTCCTTAGAGGTCTCTCCTTAGTAAGTACCTTATCTATACTAGTATATGTGTTAGTATCCTCTAGCCTATATACTTAGAGGTTGCTTTATATATAGCATTATTATATACTAGCCTAGTTCAGTTATTGCTTTGACTAGAGGTACTGACTGGTATAGTAACACTGCATAAATTTATATACAATAGTAGATACAAGGCTAGTAATAACTCCTAAGTACTATAGTAAAGGTGTAAGGCTTAGATAATACTCTATACTAGCTAATTCCAAGCCTCCCACGACTACATATTCCGACACCGCACAAATTACCAGCTTGCTGATCTGCATGCGAGATGGACCCATGAGCGCAATGTTCTGTCTATTTACCGCTCCGAAATGCGTTTCACCTACAGCACGCCGTTCGCGACTTCTTGCAAGCCAGCGCCGGCGCAGAATATGCTATTTGCGCTGTGGAAGACGCAGACTCTTTGCAACAAATCAGCCTCGTACTGAGGAAAGGCGGAACATAACTTTTGAGCTGTTCGCAGGTCGACAGCACTGCAGCAGTGGAATCAGTTGAGGGATATTGTCGTTATGCCTAATAGGGCGGTAGTGTACTGGACTGCATTAGGCTCTAGATCACTAGCTTGTAAGGCCATGGCTCAATGTCCTGCTACAGCCTAATGTAGGCCGGCAAGGTAAGTAGGGTTAAGGCGGTGCATGTTCGAAAAGACATTAGCCTCGGTAAAAGATCATGGAGGTTATATTTGGCAGCATGAAGTTCTCATAAATATTGTCTTCAAAGGAATAAAATTGCATTCATTGCTTACTGAAGGTAATGACTGATTAAATACATAATAATCGATTAGGCAGTAACGATAGTACGAATCCTTGATGACTCACGTTGCCGTTGTGGCGGTGGTGCCTTGAGTTCTGCCTACGCTTGGCGCATGGTAGCAAGGTTGCCTATCGCGGTTTTGCCAACACTCCCTCTCAAGCTTGCGTACGATGCTTTTGGAGATGTCTTAATCATGCCTCTTCTTGTCAGGGTCGAGCCTGCAGTGATTGATAAATCGAAGATGCAATTCTGGACTAACAGCTTTGGTTAAGCCGTCTGCTACCATTTGATTGGTTGGCAGGTAGGGTGTGGTGATTCGTCCGCTTTGTACCTGCTCTCGTACGTAGTGGTATTGTACGTCGATGTGCTTGCTACGCTTATGGAATTCAGGGTTCTTGCCCAAAGCAATAGCGCTTTTATTGTCTGCGTGAATCTTGATGGATTCATGATGAAGTCCCAATTCAGTAAGCAGTTACCTGAGCCAGATGGCTTCTCTTGCGGCTTGACACATGGCCATGTATTCTGCTTCTGTAGTCGACAAAGCGACTGTCAGCTGACGCTTTGAAGTCCAGCTGATAGGTCCTCCGTTCAGGGTAAAAATGTAGGCTCCCGTTGAGCGTCTGGTTGCAGAATCTTCAGCAAAGCTGGCATCTGTATACCCAGCAATTTTGTCGTTGCTTTCTCCTCCGAATGTGATACAGTAATCGATCGTACTGCGCAGGTAGAAGAAGATCCTTTTGATTGCTTGCCAGTGCTCGGGTCCAGGGTTATTTGTGTGCTGTGCAAGAGATGAGACTGCAAATGCTATGTCTGGCCGAGTAGTAATCATGGCGTACATAATCGATCCTAGCTGGGCGGCAAATTCTTGTCTTGAAGCTTCAGTGGCGATGCCGTCAAATGGGTTAAGGCGTTGACCTGTTACCATTGGCGTCTTTACCCTACGTCCATGCTTGCTATACCCATATTTGTCGAGAATCCTTTCAATGTACGCTCGCTGGCTGAGCGTGATTGTCCTCGTGCTACGGTCGCGTTTGATTTCCATTCCAAGGTAGTGCTTAATACCTCCTAGGTTGGTCGTCTTGAATTCCTTGCTTAGCTGATTGATGACCTGCTTCATGGCTGGCTTATCGCTGCCAATTAGCTTGACGTCGTCCACGTAGACTGTAATCGTGAGTCCCGTGCGGATAGTACCTTTGACAAACACGTTGTTGTCTGCCGTAAGTGGCCTGAATCCGATTTTAATGAGAAAGCTTGTAAGCCGTTTTGCCCACTCGCGTGCCGATTGTTTCAGTCCGTACAGGCCTTTCTTGACTCTGTAGACAAGATGTTCCTTGCCCTTTTGGACGTAACCAGGTGCTTGCTTGACGTAGATTTCTTCGTTAAGGTCAGAATTGAGGTATGCCGTCACGAAGTCGAGTTGTACAATGTCGTGGTCAAATAGTGCTGCAAGTGCGAATATCGTTTGTACTGAAGATGCTCGTACGACTCCAGCATATGTCTAGTCGTAATTAATGCCAAATTGCTGCATAAATCCTTTTCCTACGAATCTAGCCTTGTACTTGGTAATTTGATTGTCGGCTCCTCTTTTGACTTTGAATACCCACTTTCCATCTAGCGCTGTGCGCCCTGCGGGTAATTCGACGAGTTCAAATGTCCCATTATCTTGATGCTGTTTCATCTCAACATCTGTTGCTTCTTTCCATTTTGTGCCATCTGGCCGTTACATTGCTTCTGCAAAGGATTTCGGCTCTGGATCATTTAGACCTGGCTCCTCGTACGTGCCTGTGTTAGCTACGATTGCAGCCTGCTCTAGGGCGTCGTTAAGGTATGAGTAGAAGCTTTGATGGGCATGGTTGATTTCATTAAGTATTGCTGTGTACAGCGTGTAGAAATGCTCGTTAGGGGCTCCGGTAAGTGCAATCGCCTTCTGTACGCTTGCTGCGGCTTCTGCTGTCACTGGCTTTGTTGAGGTTACATACCCATACTCGTCATGGAATTTTAGAGATGGTTGTCCTCTATTGTTTCGTGTCGATTGCCGTGGTGGTTCCGTTGAAGAGGGTGGCTCCTGGATCAGGGATTCTGTCTCAGGGCTTGTTACGGCATCTTGTGCCTCTCTTTCGTCGTTTTCGATCAATGGCGGTCTGACATGAATCACACTTTGCGTGCGCTCTCTGCTGTATCGAGTGTCTTCTTCTCCCTCTGATGGTGCAGGGCTCGGCTCATGCGGCCTGTCCAGCTCCCTCTCATGAGATGGGCTCTACTCGATTTCGACTGTGGGTTCATACGTCCCATGTCGCATGGCCATTTCGCTATTAATTGCTGGTTCAGGATGTAGGCTGGGTGGAGGATTTGATGATTGACTGGGTAATTAGCTGCCTATTAACGCTTGCCATGCATCTTCTCCAAAGTCGAGTTCTTCTTCGTCTGTAAATTGATGCCCGTTGTACGGTTTACAGTTATCGTCAGGTTCGAAATTTCGTTCCTCTGTAATCTGCCGTGTTCCTTCTTTCTAGACTTTAATAATTGATTTATTAGATCCGTCCGTAAATCCGACAAATCTCCCTCTGATTCCGCGTGGTGTAACCTTCTCAGATTGAGCTTTTTAGCTATTCTGATAGTATACAACTGTTCCGAATATCAGGATTTTGGATAGGTCTGGTTTGCATCTATTGATGACTTTGTATAGCGTCTTACCATTTAGTCTTCGTGCTAAGCTTCTGTTTTTTAGTTCCACAGTGTATTTAATTACTAGTGGCCAGAGAAATCTTAGAAGATTCTAATCTGCTAGCATTGACGTTGCTTTTTCATAGAGGTGGAATTAGGTGATTTTAGTAAGTCCATTCTCTTGTAGAGTGTCTCGTATAGTAGGCTGGTAAGTAATCCCCTCTTCCTTTATCTATTCTTCAAAGTCTTGACTTATGAATATAGAATCTCGGTCTGAGAAAATGTACGCAAAGGGGGTTTTCCCTGTGCTTTTCGGCGAGCTTGTAGCTCTTTCACGTGATTTGAAGCTTTATCCTTAGAGCGAATTAGTCCTACTTCCGTGCCGATAGTGTAATCGTCAGTCATAGAGATATATCCACGCTTTTGATTGTATCCTTCAGGTTTGATCGATGGTATGAGGTCTAGGTAGAGAATCTCTCCTTCTCGCTCTGCACGCTGTCGTTCGCCAAAAGGTCGTTTCCAAAGCTTAGATTCTAGGCAGCATGTGCAGGTGCCATGGCGGTAGCTCTTTAGCTTCAGTCCAGTAGTGTTCTTCATAAGCTTCATGAGGTTACTGTATCTCATGTGTCCCATCATTCGATGGAGCTGCTCTACTAACACCTTCTTGGTTGGCGATGGCTTTGTGGCCAGTGCCATGTACGGGTCTGTTGCTGTCTTTGCCGTACGAACAAGAACGATTCCATCTTCTTCGTATGCTACAGCCACTTCGTTGCCTTTTCAATCTTTAATTCCTCCGTCTTTCCAATTAAGAGTGTAGCCCCCGCGTCTCATTCTCATGGCTGACAAGATATTAATAGGGCTGTCTAGGTGATACCAAACATCTTTGACAGTGTAGAAGAAAGTTTTGCCGTTCCGAAGCTGACATGGAAGCCGTATCGTTTCTTTGCTTGAAATTTGTACGGTTCCTCCAGTTCCGCTTAGGGCTCCGCTGGCGGCATGTATCTCGGTAAACCAGGCGTAATTATTATAGATATTGACTTTTGATGAAGTGTCGTACGTTGTCTTGCATTTGTCGCTGTAGGTAAAGAAGCTTAGAAAGGTATTAGTTAGGGTATTAGTTAGGGTATTAGTCAGGGTAAGCTATGTCACTTTACTGTCTTTATTTTTTCAAAGATCCTTTTACTTCTTACGCTAGCTATCTATAGCCTTTTCTGGGTGTTTAAACTAGTAGTCTTCTTCTTTCTTGCCTTCCCTTTTATACTATGGGTAAGTCTTTGGCTTGTGTTCTTTGCCTATACTAGGTAATCTGCTTTAACTTTAATTCTTACTTTTTGTTACATGTAAAGCAGCTTTAGATTGAGATTTGTTTACGAGCTCTTCGTTATGGAGTTGACTTATAAGAGTATCATATAAAAGCAATTCAATACCTGTATCACGTTTTCGTTCTTGGAAAGAGGTAAAGTACGTTCTAAGATTGTGAATTATTACATGCTTAAGTATAAAGTCAATTATAATCTTTTACCGTGCAATGTCTTAGATAAGGATTCTAAATTTATTAGTGTAGTCTTCCATGTCTTTGCATGAAACATACGTTATAGTCTAGATCTGTTTAATAACTAAATACTTCTATAGTTCTGTGTTAATCTTATAGTGCTTAATAAGAGTATTAATAACCTATTAAGCTACTAGGATTCTGTCGACTTTTCGTGCTAGTATATCCTCACAGTGAATAACGATATTATTAATTACTTTACTATTATTAGGATATAGTACCTAGTCGTTTTAGTCCTTTGTAAATTCTAGGCTAAAGTCGAATTTTTAGTAGTCACTTATAGCTCCAAATTTCGGCTTCTTTTCCGGATTAGTTTTTGTCTATCTAGGTAAGGATATCTCTGTCTTAATTATTTCTCTAACTAGTTCTTATAATAAATTATTAGAAGTAACAGACGTTCTACTGTTGCTTTAATATAGGTTTAATAGAGACTTTTACCGCATACTTTAGTTATACGGAATAAATTTAACTACGTCTTATATACCTTTTACTATTATATACTTTTTAAGTCTAAATAACTATATAATAAGATTTGTAGCTTCTTTAAGCTTTAGTACTCTAGTGTCTTTAGTCATTTTAATAATTTTTAATAACTATAAGGAATTAATTAATAGACAATTTAGATTAGGTTGTAGAAATAAGTAATATATAAGATTTATAAAGCTAAACTTATAATCTTATAGAGATTATATTTAGCAGCATAAAGTTCTTATAAATATTATCTTTAAGGGAATAAAATTACATTTATTGCTTACTAAAGGTAATAACTAATTAAATATATAATAATTAATTAGATAGTAATAATAGTATGAATTTTTAATAACTTACGTTACTATTATAGCGATAGTGTCTTAAGTTCTATTTATACTTAGTATATAATAATAAAATTACCTATTATAGTTTTACTAACACATATTAATTAGCTTATATATATTATTATAAGGTGGTGAAATTAATAAAATATTTATACTTACGTTTTATAGTATAACTATAAAGTTATTATTATACTCCAGGTCTAAGTCTTTTAGGTCTTTTATAATATCTTTATAAGAATCATTAATCACTTATTAACTAGGTTATATTTATTATAGTATTACGTTTTATATTTTATTAATTTATTATAGAAGTAGCTTATGTATTTTATTAGCGTGTTTAGGTTTATAGCTTTTCTATATATTCTATAGTCACTCCTAAGTATCTATAGTAGTATTTAATAAGTATAAGAGAAATATTATTAGGTCTTATCTATAATTATTATATTAGTCTCAAACTTTAGAGTTACCTTTACTTTATTCTTATATTTTTTAAGAGTATACTATATTACTAGGTAGATTAGTTATATTATATTAGGTATTATTAATACAAAGAGATCAGCGCTGTTTTTGTTAAGGGTAAGTAACTTTAAACTAGTATTAAAAAATACACGCTTAACGTAGCGTATAATAACTAGTAACCTAAAATATATTACTTTATACTAGTTCTTATTAGTTATATTAAAACTAATATATATAATACTAACCGGGCTGCCTAGCGTAAAGCTATTATTTTTAAGTAATTTATTTATTTTTATTATAGTATTAGCCTCTAGCTCTAAATAGTTATAGCTTCTAGTAATAACTTTATATACTATATTTATTAAGAAAGAATAAAACACGCTAAGCTGGTTATATAACTATAATACTAGTTAATATATTACTACTAAATTTAGCGGTATTATATCTTGTGTGTTACTACTTCTAGTATTATATCTAACACTTTACTAGCTACTATATTATAGCTTTTTATAATATCTATTACTTTACTTTATATTTATATTATTATTATATTTAGGCTGTTAATGTTTGTTTTTGGCTAAGAAAATAAACAAAGAACCTCAGGGAATAAACCTATTATTATTTATATAATAAAATATAATAATGTAATATAATATATTACTATATTAGTAGGGTTTAATATCTCTTTAGTTTATTATTTATAATTCTTTTATAGCAGTTGTTTATATAAGTAACGCTTTTATTATTTATAGAATATAAATTTACGTGCTATAGTCTCGCTTAGTATTAGTAAACTTCTACTTAATAAGAATAAAATAAAACACTAAGATAATACTTCTATTAAGATTAATACTATATTATACTATAGGATATAATTACGTTAGCTAAATTCATATATTTATACTAGCATAAACTATTATATTAAATATAATATTATCTTCTTTTAGAGCTAGCTTATCTACTATATGTACTCTCTTATAATTTTATTATCTAATCTATTTATATATTTTACTAAGTAAAGAAGGCGTTCTTATGCTTAGCAGCTAATTTACTAATAATTAAATCCAATATTATATTATACGTCTATTCTAAAGAGTAAATAGTAAGTAATTAAGATAAATTAATAAGACTAATTAGCTCTTATATAGATACTACTATACTAAGAGATACTAGATATTCTATAGTCCTATTACTATTATATTCTAGATAATAGTATATTCGACTTTAATATTCCGCGTTAGCTCTATTACTAAAAGTAGTTAGTATACTAGTTTATTAACTATAGATATCTTAAAAGAGCGGTTTTTTAATTTATATATTATAATCTAAGTAATTTAGCTTACTTTAGTATAAGTTTATTTTAAATAGGTTTTTTTTAAATAGTATATAGACAGAGTCCGTTTCACAATTAATATATATTCTATAACTAGAGTATATAATAATATAAATAATAGAAAAGAATAAAAGAATAGTAGGTATTAAGTTAATATAACCTACCTAGTTTTTTATAATTATAGGAATTTACTGTTAATTAGTGTAATTTCGCGCTACCTATAGGACGTTAGCGTATATTATAGTAATTTATAATAGTATTAGCTATATATTCCTTTTATTACTCTATAGCCCGTAATTACTTTCTTATAAACCTATTAACTTATATCTTATTTACATGTTTGAAATCTTTGTTATATATAGTATTATATATATCCTAGTTACTATAGCTGTTTATAAAGAAGATATCTATAACACTAATATCTATTAGCATAAGAGAGACTAGTTTTATAACGTAATTAATATTATATATTCAGAAAACATCTAGCGTGCGCTTTGTCTTAATATTAAGTAACTTTATATTCTATACTTTTAGTCTTTATATTAACCTTATCTTTATTATAAACGTAAAGAGTTTCCACTAAAGCTCTAGTATATACTATATACTTATTATTACTATTAAGTTAGTTTATATTTTAGATTAATAGTAGTAGCTAAAGTCTTTTTACTTTATAGCCGCAGAGGCTGTTATTTACCTGCTTATATTCTTATATTCTTATATTATTATAATAAGGCGCGGCTGTATCTGACCACTCTAGTATATAGTAAATAAAAACTTTATTAAGTTTATCTAAATTAGATATATCTCTGCTGAGGTAAATGTAGTAGATAATACTATAATAAATATCTATAGATATTATTAATACCTATCTAGTATTAATATTAAGTTAGTTAATATTTTAGTTTATTCTTTAAATCCCGTTAACTTGCTTACGGTATTCTCTTATAAAGGGGGCTAGCTTAGATATAAGGCTTATTATTTCTATTTATTACTATACCTCCTTAGTTATACGCTAGAAATCCGTGTTAATATTTTAGTCTCTAAGTGCTTAAGTATTAAAGCTATTAATATTCCACATATATAAGTAATATATATATACGTTAATAAGAGAACATAATTATACTATCTATATTATATTTATTTTATTTGTAGTGCTAATTATGGTAGTCAGCTTCTATAGTTAAAGCTTAGCTTAGATTATTATATTTAGGTATATAGTGTTATATTATATTATCTGCTTCTTATAAGTGTTTTACTTATTAGTTTTATAGTAAAATCCCTTCTATAGCTTATAAGCCTACTCTAAATACTCTATATTTATGTTTCTAATTAATCTAAATTTCTGAATTGCTTCTGGGTAGTGGGTAATAGTATGTAGCTTAAAAATATTAAAGTTTAAAAGCCCTATTTTACTTAATTAGAATAGAAGAAATACGTCTTTAGTTTAATCTATTCTGTATATTACTATTTCTATATACTAGAGCGTTATATCATCATATATTATATACCATAATAATATAGTAAAATTAATAAAGACTTGAATAAATAATATGGTGTCTTCATTATGCTTTAATAAAAAAGCTATAACTAAAACTAATTAATATAATAAAGACTTATACATCTTCCTAGTCCACTGGTGGGTGTTTATTTAATTATTTTATATTATTATATTAACAAACTATTCTACTTATATGAAGTAAGTAGTAAGAAGTGTTTTTATAAATAATAATTACTAGCCACAACTATCTATACGCGGAATATTAAGTCTTTGGAATTTTCTAGTTTATATCTCATATTAGAGAAGATCCTGGATCTAATTTAAAAGATATTTACTAGTAAGGCCTTTAAGCACCTAGTGTAAAAAATTAGATGCTATTATTACATAAATATTAGATAGTTTATAGTTCTATATAAAGTTATAGAAAGAGTGGATATAATTTTTATTATCTCTACTATAAACTACGTAGTTCTTTTATTATTTATATAGTTATACTTATATAGTTTAATATATTTTTAAGGACTATAGCTATAAGATAGCTGTTACTAGATTATATTATTAATTTAGTAGTATATAGTAGACTAAGTAGCTGTAGCTGCTTTTAATACCTATAAATATAACTTACTTCTTATAGTTAGCTATAAATGCGACTAGAATTAGAAAGTAATATTAAATATATTTATTTATATATTAGAGACGTATTTTTTTTCTACTAGCCTTTTCTAATACTTCATGCGGTATTAGTGTTCATGTTTAAGTAATAATAATTTTATTAAAATTTATATTTAAGTATAGCCTTAAGGGCTTTATATTATACTGCTAGCCTCCTAGTACAGTTACTAAGCATATATACTAAAAAGTATATAAATAGTAATAAAACTAGTTAGTTTACTAACTATTAGATGCTTAGTCTAATATTTCTAATTATAAGATAAACCAGCCAGGCCTTCTTATCACTAGCGTATATTATTAGTTATATTTTATTATTAGCTAATAGAATTAGCACTATAGTCACGCTATATAATAATTACTTTTATATTTTCTATTACTAGTTAATAGTATAAAGCTTGTTGTATACTCTTATTTTACTTAATAAGTATTACTTTATAAGCGAGAAGACTATATCACTCTTAAAAAGAATATAATTAATAAGTAATAATACTATATATAATGCATTACAGTAATACACTAACAGCTATTAATTATTAATAATAATAGTTATTATTTTTTATTATAGTTAAGTGTTCTCGCCTTAGTCGCGTAGCTGTAGTAACTTTTTTCTAATCTCTTTAGCATTCCAGTAAAAGAAATACTTACTATATATTTCTTATAGTTATATATTACTTAGCTATATATTAATAGCGTGATTTAATATTTTATAAGCTATTTATTATAAGACTTACGTATATTCTATCTTACTATTAAATAAATAGAATAGTGTAAGTGCCTTCTCTAATTTACTATTAATATATTTAATATATAATATACTATTATATAATGCCGTGATATTATTAATAAGTAGTAGATTTTTTTAATTCTATTTTAGGAGTTTACCTACAGCGCGGCTAGTAACCTCTTTAAATATCTTAACTTAAAAAATATTTATAAATACTTCTATATAAGTTTGCTGGTTAGCTTTAGTATTTACTAAACTATATTAACTATTTTAAGTAACTAAGATTTCGTCGTATCCTGAGTCTGCAGTCTGTTCTATTATTTTTCTAATAATATTATTATCTAAAGCTTAAGTAAATAGCTATCTAGTATCTTATTTTAATTTAGCTTTATATTTAGTTAACTAGTGTTTTTTTATATCTTAATAATATACTAGCACTTCTTTCTTAGTATCTTTAGTATAATTAGGTTTATATATATTCTTTATTTAATTCTATTAACCCTAGTAGTATTACTTATATCGGATTAGGCTACTAGTACTTTTTAATTTAGTTTTATATTAAATACATTATTACTAGATAGTGTCTATCTGTAAGTTATAATATATTTTACTATATATTTTTCTAATACTCTACTATTTATTAGTATTTTATTATTAGTATATTTACAGTAATAATAGTCAAAAAGTCCCATTATTCTATGCAGTAAGATATAGTTATAGTAAGTTATTATTAAGTTATATAGTAATTAATAACAAATTACTCTAGAGAGGGGGGAAAGGAGAGGGGGTAATTTACACTAAAATATATTATTCTATTATAGTATTAAATTAGCTAGGGCTTAACGCGCTAGTAATAATATATTTTTTTTATATTTATAAAATTTTTTTTATACTAGTCTTTACTATTTTTAATACTCTTATTATTATTTATAATAAACTGTATTTTATGATACTGATATGCTGCTAAACTTAAGTAGTATAACTCTATAATAAATTTAAAAAAAGATATATAATTTATTACTAGCTTAGATATTAATACTAGCTGACTTAACGCTATTAAGTAGATTTTTAAGCAGATTATTATAGAGAAGAGTTTATTACATACTTTATTCCACAGAAAATTAAACATATTACTATATAAGAGGATAATTTAGAAAGTTATTTTTTAAATAGTAGAATATAAAAGAGCACTAAAGCTATAAATATATAAAATTATATAAAATATACTAGCCCACACGCAGTTAAATATGCGCAAGAAGATAAAAATATAAAAGTAGTTTAGTAATTATATAATTAGTATAGAAAATAAGCACGCACTTAGTATAGATTTATAAATTATATCTATATATAGCTATATATAAACCTGCGGATGTAATCTTAATTAGTTATTAATATTACTCTATAATTAGTAACTAAATAGTATAAACTTAGTTTTATATATAGATATAGTTTTAAGTTTAGTAATTATGTCTCTTATAACTTAGAAACTACGCGCTGTGGAGTATTAATAGCTTATAAAAATATATATAACTACTAGCATAAATTATAACTTAATTTAAATATAAGCTACTAATATAGATACTATACTTATATAAAATAATAAAGTATTAAGGGCTGCTTTGTCTTAGGTAGTTTATAATAAAACAGGCCAAGTAGTATTTACTATTATTTATAGAAATAATATATAACTATATACTACTATTATAAGCATGTTACTAACGTGTATATAATTCTATTTTTATTATAATATGTGTCAGGTGGACTGGCAGAAAGCAGCTAATTAATAAAATAACTATTATTTTATATAAAATAGTTATTAGAGTTATTAGACGTATTAAAGTTAAATATTATTACTATAATATATATATAATTACTCTATTTATTAGTATTATTAAACCTTTAGCTGAATATAGTATACTATATGATACCCTAATTTACTATATTATACCCTAAGTAATAGTAAATTATAGGTATTAACTAATAGCTATAATTATAAGCAGCTCTTTATAAGATATATATTTAGTATTCTAGCTACCACTATTATTAATATATGTGACTACTATTAGATTATATTTTACTTATCTTATTATTCTCTCTACTTATTATACTACTCTAACTAGCTAAGTTCTGGTTATTTCTATCCTAGTTTCTATCTATTTTACTACTTTTATTAATTAGGTCTTTACTTATTTTACTGTTATAACTCTAGTTTCTGCTATTATTATTATCCTAATTAGCATTCTATATCTTCGCGAAGTCAGGAAGACTAATATCAAATTCCAAGTCTAAACTATATAAGATAAAGTTATTATTATGCTTATACTATTAATAAACCTGCTTTATAACTACGCTAATATTAAAAAAAACTATTAGATAGTTATAATATTTCTTTTTCTTTAATTACTTAAGATTAATAAACACTTTATTATCTTTACACTATTTAATAATTTTATAGTATACGGTATTTATGAAGAATTTGTTCTTAATATAGTAACTTATAACTACTAGAGTATTACTAATAATAATTAGACCTACTTATAGTTTAGTAATTATTAATAAATTTCTAGCTATATCTTAGACAAACTTCAGCAGACTAGTAATAATAGTATTATAAATTAGAAATTTAACTTAATTATCTTAAATACTATTAATAGTAAAGGCCTAAATTTAGTTAACTTTTAATATAATTTCCTACTATATAGTGCTAGATAGCTAACCGTAATACTATTCTACTAAAGTATATAATTCTACAGTATAAATAGTAAGCTATGCTATATATAGAATAATAAGACTAATTTATACTAACTTAATACTAAAGTTAATTAGTATTATTATAATATAGAATACGTGCTATGTATAATCTATATTATAAATAAACTTACTAAATTCATTTACCTATACTATACTCTTAGTAGATAGGAATGTAATAATATAGTTATAATAAAGCCTCTTCTTAAAAAAAGCGACTGCTAACTTAAATATATCTTTATTTCTAATATTAAAACTAATATAAAGTTAGCCGTATAGCAGGACAGCGTTCACAAGGTATATAATATCTTTAATAAACTAATATTATAATTAGAATTATATAGTATCTACACTAGCTAATAGTAGACAGCTATATAGAGATACTAACTTTTATTAGTAAAAAGAGATATTAGTATTTAGACTAAGCATAAGCCTAAGCTAATATATATTATTAAAAAAAATTTAAGATATAGAATTTTTTTTTTAGATATATATATCTCCTATACTGCGTATATAAGGTCTACTCTATATAAGTCTACTAAAACTACCTAGTTTAGATACTTTATTAGTTTTATTATAGAAGATAGAATATAAAATACTAATAGTATATGCGCACGTCTATAAAATAATATTAAAAATTATAAAAATAATATTTATCTTCTTTACTAAGTTTATAATTACTATATTAAACAAAAATATTAGAGCTGTCTTATTATTACTTGTTATTTTTTTTCTTATTATAAGCTAGTTAAGGTGCTGATAGAACTTAATATATTTAGCTAAATTAAAATCTATAATAAGATATAGATTTCTATTACTATTAGGGACACTTATAAGATATAGTAATTACTAATTTTTTAATAAATTTATAAGCTTAAGGCGCTTATTGAAACTAGTAGTATTACTAGCTTTAAATATACAGTAAATTAGTAGGGCTATACTTAATATATAGGCATCACTATTAATAAAGTAATTATTATATATATTATTATTATTATTAATATATTTAGAAGTATTATTTATGCTAGCTGTAGTTTATTATATAATAGTATTTTATTTAAATACTTTAGTCTTAGTTACACGCATGTGCCGGTGAATAATAATAGGAAACTTTAAAGCTTTATTTTATAACTAGAGTATTTTATAATTAGCTATAAAAGCAGTGCTGATGTTCTTAGCTAGTATATTAAGTTAATAATTAAAAGATAAAAGTATTTAGATTTTATAGGAATCCTAATACAGCGCTTTAAGTCAGTATTAGTATTATATTAATATAATTAGTAGTATTAATTTACTAGTATTTCTTAGATCTTAGACTAGTAGAATACTACTAGTTATATATTTAAGTGCCGTACAGGCTTATTTCTGCTTATTATTTAGAAATAGTAAAATAAATTAATAGGTATTCTTAACTATAATAATACTATACTTATTAATATCACAAAAAAAGTAGTTGATGCGTAGAAGATTAAAAAAGTTATTAACTATAATAATCTAACACTTAATTAAAAAGACGCTAATTTTTTACTATATATGTTATAAAGTATTAATCTCTTAAGTTATTCTAATCTTAAGAATATACTCACATATATAGTATTTTATGTCTTAAGACTTAATTAGTACATTACTTAGCTTTCTAATAGTTATGAATTAATAGCTATTTAAGATATACTTCTATTTAATATTAAGGAGCATAGCAAACATCCTGCCTATATAAAATTAAAAAATAAAGTAAGAGTAGTTATAGCTAGAGCTAAATAGCATTATATTAATAATAATATCTTTTTAGTTAATAGTGCTATCTGAGTCTTCTCTAAGAAAGATTATATTAATAATTAAGTCTATATAAAAACTAAGCTCTAGAGCTATTTAAATAGCTATAAAAAAAACTTTATTACTACCTCCAGGAAAAGCGACAAGACGAATAATAATAGATAGATAAAAGTTCTAGTTAAGGTCTTTTATACTAGCAACCACCAAGTAGAAGCTGATAGTAAAATATTTAATAAAATAGTTAAACTAATATCTTACCGTAATCTAGTAAAATAGCTAGGTGTTTACTAGAAGCTATATACCTAGCTAAACGTTAATAGTGCGCCTGTTCCACTAAAGGAGCAGAGAGTTCTTATATTCTTACTTATCTAGACTAGTATTTAAGTCACTAATAAGACCATTAATCCACTTAGTGCCGAGCGTAAAGAAGTGGATAATAATCTTTAAGTAAGCTAGTAGTATATCCCGAGCATAATAGATTTACTAAGTATATAGTTTAAGGTTACTATTAACGAAAAAGTGCTTACTAAGTAGAGTGCGTACACCACTATCAGACTTGTCAGAAGCAAAGGTAAATTTAATATGGTATAACCACAATATTATGGTATTTTGCGGGAAAATGCGCCTAAGATACTTAAGCATTGCTGGGCGTAATAAGCGCCAGGCATCTGGGGAAGCGGCATTAATAGCATCTACATTAACAGTGCCGTCAATATTCGCGTTTGTGAATCAGACAAGCGCCGTCTTGTGTACACGGCCGCTACGCATCTCACTGCTCTTATAGGACACCATAAACTTAATATTGCATAAAGTGATGTGTTCGTCGACGATCTGCGTCACGAACTGTACTATAAGTTAATCCTCATTCGGCAAGTTGAGTGCATCGTGCGGCTCGCCCATCTTAGTGTCACCATCACCACCCTAGGATTCAATGTCCTCTGCCTAGTCGTCCGATGCTTGACGTGAATCAACCGGACCAGAAGATCATCGGGACCGTGAGCTATCGTCTATTTTGGTGCTGTTTGGAGGAACGTTACTAGAGCCCTATTCAGTACCTATAGGCTCTAGAAGAGCAGTGGCTGCACCAGAGACAGCAGTATCCATTGCATCAGTTATATCCGAGGTGACTACAACAACTATCACAAGTAGAGCCTTAGACCCACTCATGCAATCATCGATAACGTGTTCCGTGCTTCCACAATTCTTACAGGATTGGCTGTAATGGGTTGTAATATGGTTAATCGAGCCGCAGTTTAGGCACACGCGCGTTGGTCGGCGGCGCTTCTGTACTAGTTCAAAATAGTCCTACTTCTTATAACCCTCTGCATCACAGTTATGGCAGGTGTTCTAAGTATAGTCGTGCTTGAGGTAGCTGGTTTCACCACAATTGCAATAAATCTGTGAGGCTTGTTTCTCAGGGCATGCAGCACGCACATAGCCCGTTGAGCCGCAAATATAGCATTTTAGGGCGTTGACTGTAGATATATAGAGGCTATCAAGCTCAAGAAGCCAGGCGTCACTAGGCTAGGGGTTATTGTTAATAGGCAAACTAGTATTAATAACACCTACGGCTAGAGAATGCTTGAAGACCACGATTCCTTTCATGAACTTCTTACAGTCGCCGACATAATTGATGTTATGGTTAACGAAATAATCTATAGAAAGGTCTATTCTTAACGGTAGAACGTACGTTAAGTGAGTTATCTATAACATTCTCTTAGCACACTTAAACCTCTTACTAAATGTGTAGTGCAAGAACTGACCTGTTTAATCTATAGACTAATAAGTCTTCACATCTACAGACTCAGCTAGTGTAGGTTTGAGTGGTAAGTATAGTAGAACTATCTAGCCTATATAAATAGTGTTATTAAGTAAAGGTAAGTAAGGTTTATAATAGAAGATAAAGTCAGCAAATAAAAAAGCCTAAAATTAATTAGTAACTTAAAGTCTTAGTATTACTATATATAGTAGTATAATATATATTAAAGCTAGGAGTAACTAACGCACTAATACTTACTACTTATAGTATAATATAGGTTTATAGGGACTACCCTACCTAGCCTATTTTATAGTATAGATTAGGTAATAGTTTAGTACTATTAAGCTCTTATAGTTTATAATATAAGCATATAATATAAAAGATAAGAGACTTAAGAAAGAAAAAATTTAAGTAAATAACTTTAAGTTTTAATATGCTTTATATAGTACTTAAAGTGAATTAGAACTTAATAGCGCATTAAGCACGCTACACTATTAAATAAGATATTATAAAAAATATTACTTACTTTTATACAACATTATACATTACATATGTCTTAGTAGAATAGGGTAGATAATATAAATAGTTAATAAATACATACTAATAGTACATGCTTACTGCTGCAAATTATAATAAAATACCAATTTATACAAGATTTCATAATAAAGAGTATATTATATAGATTTAGGGTATATACTAATTATTATATTTTACGTATATATCTCTATTACACCTACGTGTTCTCGTTACTATATGAGATGCTATATATAGTAAGTAAGAGATATATAATAGCTAGAAAAAATAATTCTTTTTTCTAGTTACTTAAAGGCTTGGTAGAGACTAAAAATCCCTTACTATATAAAATAATAATATAAGGTAAAGGTCTTTAGCAGTGTAGAAATAAGTAAAGTATATTACTTCTTATAATAAGTGCTAATAGATAAGTACTAGTTACTCTATATTATTATATATCTTATATATAGATATTAATAGCTCTATGGATATTAATAGCACACATTTTAACTAACTCTATATAATAATAATAATACTAGGAACGTTTTGTATATTATGTTAAAATAAGTAGTTACTTTTCTACCAGAACTCTACCTAATTACAGCTATTCTTATTATTTCATTATAGTTAAAAAGCTTAAATACTAGCGTATATACCTATTAAGAATATGTAAGTTAAATATAGGCGTATATAAATTATACCTAAACTTACTTATATTAAAAACTATAAGAGTCTAGTAGTACTAGATTACTGCTTAGCCTATATTATAAAATAGACTAGGTAGAGTAGTTTTTATAAACTATAAAATTATAATATAATTCTATTAGTATACTATAATATACTATATATTGCTATAAGAGAAAACTGGAGATTTTAAGCTCTAATCCATAAAATCAGCAGGTAACTACCTGATAATAGTAATAATTATAATAATAAGAAAATAGTAAGAAATATAGCTTATTATATATTACTTTTACTATAGAAGTTACTAGTATATGTGCTTAGATTACGGGTATTATCGCTAATTAAAGTAAATTTATAATATTTTTTTACTACGTCTTTTTACTACATTTCTACGCCTTATTATATATTTATTTTTAATAATCTACTTTAATACTTAATACCAGTACCGTCCTAACTGAACTGCTAACTAGTAACTATATTCTTTAATTTAATATCTATTAATATACTCTTATATATCCTACTATTGTGTATGCGTTGCTAATAAAGTACTATAATAATAGCTAGTTTATAAGTAAAGCTACTAGAGTAGTATAAAATACACCTAAAACTAAGTAAAAATATAAAGTTCTTTAAAGGCTTTAGATTAAGTTCTTAGTAGTATAGTAATTTAAAGCAGAAGATTATAAGAGTTGTACTTAAAATAAAATCTAAGAATATAACTTATTATAGTAACTTAGATAATATAAAACGTAAATATGTTATAGAATTTTGTGTTAAGATACCGGAATTTAGCAACACACTAAAAGAATAGAAAATATATATAATTATAAGAATAATAGAAACTATACATATAAATAATACAAGAAGAACATAAGGTAGTTCTTAATTTATATAAATATAAATTTTAATATTTATATTTCTATTTATAGACCTGCTACTACTTAAACCTGATTACTAAGCCTAAATAACATTATTCTATTAGCAGGGTATACCCTAATAGATGAACTTAATTAAGTAGTTATTATATAATACTTTATTTTATTTAACTAATTAGGCAGTATGCGCATCTGTTAGTAAGAAAAATATCTTAATTAAAATCCAAAATATGCATGAAGATAATATATTAGAAGTAATTAAAATACTTAAAGTCTTATATATTTTATCTAAAAGTAGACAAATTACTTTATTAGAGAAACTAAGAAAGAAATTAGAGGTTTATAAAAAGTTTTATTATATAGATATACCTAAAAATAGTATATACCTAGCGTTGTGAAAGTATGAGTATTTTGTTATTTAAAGTAACACTAACCTAAACACAGCTTTTAACTAGATAGTAAGAAATAGTATATAGACTATAATACTTATAATACTATTATTACCTTTAAATATCTATTTTATAAATACTGTTAAGATGTAATTCTTTATCCCTATAATATAGCCTACACCCTAAATCTATAAAAGAAGTAATAGAAAGTGTAAAATAGCAACATATATTAGTAATAACAGTAATAATAATAAACTACTTTTATATAAACAGGGGGTAAAACAGACAGTCCTATATTATTTACTATTAAGGGATAATAAGGAAGAGAAGGTTTACTCTAATAAATATCTTAAAAATAGATCTATATTAACTAATAGTAATATAGATAATAATAAGGTAGATAATAATAGCATATATACGCCTAGTAATTTCAATTCTAGTCTTAGTAGTAAAGAAGAGGATAATATCTTAAATAATAGAGATAATAATAACAATAAAGCAGATAATAATAATAAAGAGTATAATATCCTAAATAATAATTTTAATTACTAGGATATTGATACGGATGAGTTGTATAAGCTTAATAAGCAAAAAATTTTCGTATCTCTTTATTAAGTTAGTTTAGATAATTTAGATAGCCTTCTTATTTACGTATAAGAAGTAAACTTAGAGCTTATTTATAAATACTTTTTACTTATTAATCTTAAAGCACTTGCAGAGATAGATCTAATCAAGATTCTAAACTAGAGTCTTAATATTAACTTTAAAATTAGCTTATATTAGCTAGCATTCATGGTTTAGGTATTCATATAAGAAAGAATTATAATAGAAGGTAGTATTAATACAGACTTATCTAGCTTAAAAAAGACAATAATATTAATTACCTTTTATCTTATAAACTATTTTTATTACTAGAATATAATAGATGTAGAGTGAGCTAAAGTATATTAGAACTAGTCCTTTTATCTGCCTAAATTATAGCTACTTAACGTAATATGTCTAAGCGTAAAACTATAGCCACTTATATACTACTATAAATAATATAATAAGAATCTTTACTTTATTAAGCTATAGTAAGATATTATAGTTACTATTATATCTAACTCTAGTCTACCTAGTTTCCGGAACGATATTAGACGTATGCTGAAAAATGGCGTGATTATGCAGTACTCTTTTTTACTTTAGATTATAATCTATACGCCTGGTTTTAATATTAATAAGCTTTTTAGTAAATTAATACTAAATAAATTAGCAAAGATCTATAAAGACGTTAACTAGTCTAATAAAGAATAATATAAAAAAAAGAATTAAATATTTATAGTTAGTAAGAATATATAAACATACTTATAGAGTAAAACTATATTTATGGGATTATATACTAAAGAGCGTAATACTATACTAATAAAAGCGTTATAATACTCCACCTACTTTATAATAGTTATAATATAAGGTTATATTAAGTTATAACTAAAAGATAAATTAATCTATATGTAACAGACTACTTAGTTATGCCCTAGAAAAAAGGACTCTATAGTTAGATATATTTATTAGCCTGTTATATAGGTTAGACGTATATTCTAGAACAAGTACTATCTAAACATAAATAGTAATATTATAATAGACTTTATTAAAGACACTATTAAGGAATATTATAGGGCGTATAGTTATAACCCTGCTATATAGAGTATATCTAGTATACCTAATAATAGTAACTTAATATAGCCACTAAGATTTATCATAACCGGACTAAAGCGTGACTAATAGGTTTAGATTAAAAAAAAAGGTCTATTTAGGATTCTACGTGAGCTTACAGATAATAACATTAAAATAAAAATAAAAAAATTCAGTTATTTTTATAAAAAGACGAAAACTAATTTATATGCTGTAATATAGAACCTTAAATATGGCAAACTAGCCACATTTATCTACAGAGTAATGCTAATATTTTAAATACGTAGAAAAAAATCAACATATTAGTTTAATAATAAACTAGTTATTTTAAAGATTAGTGTTCTTAAGCTTAACACTATATATATTAAGCCCACTCAGAATAAAGCGGCTATTATTAGAAGACTAAAGGAGAAAATTAAAATAGAAAATAAGTATAAATATACTAAGCTTATAAATAAGTAGAAAGTAAGCAGAAAAGACTTAAGTTTAGAATTTAGTAAGCCTAGTATTACTATCTTAGAATCCTATTATACCGCAAGGGCGGTAGTAATTATAGTTTAGGTAATTAAATACTAAAATAATAACACGTCTCTAGTTATAAAGGGTTAACGAAGTTACTTAACTATAAACATACTTATTAGAGAGTAAGTTAACAAACTATAGAGTATATTCTTTACTATAATTCTTAATAACTAGTTTAAATCTAATACGAAGTTTAAGGCCGTTTTTACCATATATACTAATATTAAAAAGCAGAAAAGAAGAAACGGCTTATAGTATAAGGTTCTTATTATAACTTATAACCCTTTTATATTAGCTGCTTAGAAAAATAGACTCTATTATATATATAGCGATAGATCTGTTCTCTGCTATGCAGCTAGTATAAATAATAATAAAAGAAATAAAGTTCTATAACTATTTAAAAATAATAACTCTAGATAGATTCTATTTTATACTTTTATATTAATTACACTAGCGCTGAACATACAGCATATAAACTATACTATTATAGTAAAACTAAGTTATAAGTATATAGAGATTAAGTAGATATTTACTAGGATAAACCGGTAAGAATAGACGGAACCATACTACTATAGTTATATCTTAGTTAATAGTAAATTTAGTATTAAATAGAGAATAGTAAAGTCAACGGAATTTACTAAGATAGTATAAAAGTTAGTATATAGTAATAAGGAAGATATAGATATAGTAATAGTACCAGATAAATATAAACTTATATTCCTAAAAGTATAGATAGTATATATATTCTACTAAGCATTTTAGAGATTTAATTTTAAGGAATTATTATAGAAAGAGGTAATAAGATAATAATCACACTTTATATAATATTATTACTAGTATGCTATAACTACCATAAGTTGCCTACACGCCACCTAGGTAATATATATTCTAGTAAATTCCATATAGTAAAGTAGCATATATAATAATAAAATAAATTAAAAACTTTATAGCTCTATATTAGTTTAATATAATCTTATTATATATATTAGCTACTGTTTATACTCTACTAAAGTTTATATATATTATAGTATTTCATAGTATTTTATAGTATCTTGCTGTATACTTATACTTAAAGTTATAATTAGCTATAGTTTATAGTAGAGTTATAAGTAAAGTCATGTTTAGCAGCTAAATACTACTAAATACTTAATTAAAGTTATAATTAGCTATAGTTTGCAGCAGAGTTATGGGTAGAGTCACGTTTAGCGGCTAAATACCACTAAATACTTAAAAATACCAGAAATGCTAGAATAGCATGAATATAAAATTCTTAGCCACGAATTTTTTTCCTAATGAAATTATTATAAAAAAAGTAATTAAAAAATAATACTACTATTTAAAAAATTAGTTTATTTAAAAAATTTACTTATAATAAATAGCTAGATATTATAAATATAAAGAAACTATAATACATCTATAATATTTTAGGTTAAAATATATTTTTAACTAAAAAACATAAAAATTTGTAAGTAGAAATTATAAAAGTATAGTATAAAAAAGTTTTAAACCTTATATATTAATATTAAAAAAAATAGATTTACTAACTTTAATAAAGTATAATTTTTTATAAAAATGTTTTTAACTCTTTTCTTGGTAAAAAATAAAAGTTTATAGTAAATAAAAGAAAATCTAATAAACTTAATTAAAAATATAAACTAAAAAAATATAGTAGTTAATATTTTAATAAATTAAAACTTAAATATAAAAAAAAATATATTTACTACTTTAGTACTATAGTAGCTGCTTTATAAACTACTATATTTTTATTTTTCTTATTTTTAATATACTAGTAAGATTTAGAAACTATTATATAAATATAATAAGTATAATAAAAAAACTTTTTAAATATAAAGTATATTATATAATTACTATATACTAAAAAGTTAAAAGTAGTAAAAAAAATAACTAAAAGCTTTTAAAAAAAATAACTAATAAGAATATTAACTAGCTATTATATAGCCTATTACTTTATAAATACTACTAACTAATATTTAAAGAGCTTTATTTAAGTATATAGTGAAAAATTAAATTACTTATTATTTAATATAATATACTAGTAATTTAGTTTATACTAAACTCTAATAATATTACTAACTTTATAAAGTTAAGACTTATAGTATATTAAATGTAAAAAATAGAAAAAGTAAAAAAGTTTTTAATACGCTTAAATATATTATATAAGTAAGTAAAACTAGCTATATTAAATTATTTTACTTTTATCCTATTTTTTTATAAAAAGATATTAAAGTTTTTTAAATACTATATAAAAGTAAAAAAAAAGTTTATATTTAAATAAATTAATAAATACTTTAGTGCTATAAAAATAAATAAATATAGCTTATTTTATATTTATAAAATTATATAATTTAAAAGAAATATAGAGCTAGCTTCTGTTTTAAATAGTATTAAAAAAAATTAAGTATTATATTAAAAGTAAATTATTTAGTATATTAATAGTATATTTAAAAAAATATGTTTATCTTATATTTACTTAATTAATAATTTATTATTTAAAATCATTTTTAACCTAGTTAGAATTTTAATTAAAAATAATTTTATATAGTAAAAGTTAAAAAGTTTATAACTTTAAATATATTAATAATACATTAAAATTATAAATCATTTTTTATAAATTTTAATAAAGAAGTTAATTTTTATATTAAAGCTACCTAAATTTATACTTATAGCCTAATATATATAAAATACTTTTTTAAAAAATTAATAAAAAATAGAAAACTTTATAAGTTTAAAGTACTATAAAAATTAGTTAAAAAAACTTCTTTTAAGAAAAATAGAGTACTATAGATCTAATACTAGTATAATATAGTAAATAAATAGTATAATACTATTACTATAGGCTTATAATATAACGATAATATTTTATTTATTAGCATATAGTTTAAAATAATAGTAATAGTATTTTATATAATAAATTATACCATAAAAGTTAAAAATTTAGTCTAGAAATATATAGTAGTAGTTATAAATATATTAAACATCTTAGTAGTTTTCTTACTAAAAGTAGAACCAAAATAAAGGAAAAATTCATAAAAGTAAGTACTAGAAATAGAATATAATAATTCTTAGTAAAAGTAGTAAATTAAGTTTTTATAAAGAAAGCTATATTATAAATAAAAGTTATAACTTATTTATTAGAATATTTAACAGAATTTATATATAATGAAGTATAGACGTTTTTAAATATATTTTTATTATACTAGTATATTTTTTAATAATAGCCTTACTTATAATATATAGGTAATAAAAAAAGTAAAAAAAGTTAGTTAATAAAATAGTAGTATTAAAAGAAATTAGGCAAAAAAATTAATTTTTTTTAATTATATTTTTATTATAGCTAAATTTTTTAAAATCTATTACTTTATAACTACATATCTATAATAAAATTAAAAAAAAAGTAGTAAAAGATATATTTAAAGTAAGACTAAACTTAACAAAATATAGCTACTATTAAAGACATAAATATAAATATTATAAAAACTAGATAAAAGTATACTTATTTACTTAAATAGTTATTTTAATATAGACTTTAATAATAAAACTAAGTTATACTATAAAAAGTATATATATTAATATTAAGACTTATAGTAGTAGTTATTAAAAACTAAATAATAATAAAAATAAAAAGGCCTATTAACTATATAATTATAAGACTACTATATAAAATCTTACTATTTTTATACTTTAGAGGCTGTTTCTAACTAAAATGTTTAGTAATATTAATATTATATAAAAGAGATATAAGTAAGCTCTATTTTATAAGCTATTATTTTTTATAGAAAATATCTAACTACTCTACTATTCTATAAAAGATATAAAGTAAGACATAAAATAGTAGGTAACTATATCTAGAAAAATAGATCTAGTAGTAAAGTTAATAAAATCTATAATAAAAAAAAAGAAAATAATACTCTAAAATCATTATATTAATTAGATGAGATTAGTAATATAATATACCTCATTAATATTTTTAGAAGCATAATAGAAGTTAACTAGATTACAGCTAGTTTAAAAGAAGTAGTATTAATAGTATAAAACCTTTTAAAATTCTAAGAGACAGCATAATTAGATAACTTACCTATAATAATAGTTATTAAGAGTACGTTAAGGACAGTAAGTACCTTAATAAGGCTATATACTAGTACTTATATACTAAATTAAGATAAGGTTAAGTCTATTAAGTTATAGCAGGCGAGCCTATTAAAAGAAAAGAAAAGATTAATTTAGAGTATCTAGGAACAGCCTGGCCACACCACAGACAGCCATACTATAAATGGCCACAGTAGAGCCGTATATAGAGCACTCAATAGTTTTAGAAAAGAGGACGTTGTTATCACACTATCAGACTTAAGGGCTGCAGTCTAGAGTATAGGGCCGTCAGCAAGCGTCCAGCTTAAGCCGTCCACGTTATTCTTCGAGGTTAGCATACAGCTGGCCGAGTCGTTCACGCTAAATAGAAGGCAGGAAATTGCCTTCCAGCTGCTATGCCGCTATCTAGATCTAGTAAAGCAGAGCAAGCAAGGGCTCCCGCAGCTATATCAATTCACCGGAGGGGAGGAGGGTACCGGAAAGTCGCGAATTATCGAAGCGCTCGTCAAGTTGTTTGCGAGCAAAAAGATGTCGCATCGGTTACTAGTAACTACGACGTCAGGAACAGCAGCGGCGAGAATCAATAGCATTACAATACACTCGGCCTGCAATTTCTCGAAGGATATGTTCCAGTCAGGTTCCAGCAGTGGATTCGAACAGCTCTCGACGCCTCGTGTAGGAGGCCTGCGAGTTAACGGTAGGATTAGAATAGATTGGCAGGAGAAAAACGTGCTTGTTATAGACGAGGTCAGCATGCTAGGTACCCGGACTTTATACGCCGTAAACGAGCGAATCTGCGAGCTTCGCGGCTGCGCGAAGAACTTCAGTAAACTCCCCATCATCGTTTTTCTGAAAGACTTCCACCAGTTCCGTCCCGTACAAGAACGGTCGATCCTGCTCCCAAGCAGTGCCTTTCCCTAGGACGAAGGGAAAATGTTCAGCGTTGAACAGAGGTACCAGCACGACAAAACTCATACGCTATGGAACAGGTTCACGACTGTGGTGATGCTAAAGGAACAAATCCGTGCCGCGGCCGATCCACGACTGCAGCGGCTGCTGGTTCGGATCTGTAAAGGCATAGGTAACCAGAGTAATGTCGATCTCTTGAATAGCACATACTGTCGGGAGGGTAGGCGTATCCCATAGGAGTCGGGCATCACAGTAGTGACGTCGCTGAACAGAAACCGATGGAATTTGAACACGGAGGCCGCCCTGTCCTTTCAGAGGCAACACCAAGCCCCGCACCGGATCTTTATTTCTAAACACAAATGGAAGGATGGTCAGCCGACAGAAGAGGAGGCGTTCATGATGTTAAGCTACGGCAACGACAGCAGCATACCGATACCAGCCGTTTTCATATTCGTCCCGGGGATGCCAGTCATCGTGAATCAAAACACACACCGGGGTTTGAAACTGGTCAACGGGGCCGGCTACACAGCCGTAGACATCATCGTCGACAAGGCGCACCCGGGCCGTCGTATCTCTGGTAACACCATCCTCCACTTCGGGCCACCAGCAGGTATCCTGCTTGCAGGGGAGTCGACAAAGGATTTCCGCTTCGTCGGTATGCCGCCAGGCACTATCCTCCTGACGCCAATCAGCTCGAAGATGGATTGTCAGAGAAAGAGACCATGGCAGAAAACGGCCGTCAGCCGCAGAGGACTGCCCTGTGTACCAGCGTTTGCTTGTACGGATTACAAGGTGCAGGGCCAGACGCTGAAGCGGGTGGCGCTGGAACTGAGAGGGACAAGGACGACGCACGTCAACGGGCAGACGGTAGCCAGCCAATGAGATCCATACAGCCTTTACGTTCAGCTATCGCGGACGCAGTCGTTAGATGACATAATGCTGCTATCGAAGGCACGAGAGAGGGACATCGTGGGAAACACGATACCAGAGAACATGGCAGCAGCAGAGAAGCGGCTGGAAGAGCTGAGCGAGGCGACGATTCGAGAGGCGGAATTGTGGGGATGGGCTTCACCGATAGAATGAATTGAGAAACAAAATTTCACGCCTTTTTAAGGATCTTCGGGGTTATGAGTATTGGTGATGTCTTATAGGGCGGTGTAGCTCAGCGAAGCGGTGATAAAAGGAAGTGGAGTAGAATTAGGAGGATTAGGGCTCGGCAGTGAGGTGGGATTTTTAGCTGAGTCAGCAGAATGATAATGGTGGAAGAAGGGAACTGTGCAAGTGAGTAAGCAGTAAAGCCACGTAATTTAAGAGCCAAAAATCCATGTGATTTAAGAGCAAAATCCACGTGATTTAAGAAAAACAGCACGTGATATAATGATGCCAAGAGTTGCCGTTTTGGGCAGGATTTTGGGGCAGGGCAAGAAGCCTTTCGGAACTTTCGTTCCTTAAGGCACCTCGCGAAATTAGTAGTGCTATAACCTGAGCTAACAACATAAAATACTCCGTCTTAAAGCGACACGCCGCTTCGTTTCCCTATATAATATTCTCTAAAGTAATAGTTATCTACAGTGTAGTATTTATTGTTACTAAGCTTTTTATCTTCTCTTAAGCGACAGATAAGGCTACCCTGACTAAAATAGAAATATAATAGTCCTTTATTAAGCTTTGCCGCCGGAGCTGGCCAATCAAATAATAGAGGTTATATATAGTAAATAAAAGTTCTCATAAATATTATTATTAGAGATTGAATTAATTAATTTAACTACTAGAGATAATAACTGCTTAAGTACATAATAATTAAATAGGCAGTAATAATAGAATAAGTTATTAATAACTTATGATGTTATAGTGGCGTTGTTGCCTAGAGTTCTATCTACTTTAGTATAAGATAATAAGCTTACCTATCACGGTTTTACTAATCACGTTTTTACTAACATTAAATTAGTTACTTAGTCTCTACTGGTTGCTTATATAATTTTTCTGTAGAAGAGGCCTCACTAAGCGAGGCCTTACCACCTCAATAATAAATAATAGCTTAACGATAATTTTTTTCTAAAGTATTAAATTAACTGTGTTTCATGCGCTTGCAGAGAGTAATAATTAAATTAATTCATTATTTATTTATCTACTAGTAGCTCTATATTACTTTCTGTATTAGATGTGCTTTCTGCCTTGCTACTGCTGCCCTTAGAGCTTAAGAAGCTTAAGTCTTTACATGCCTCATCACTAATATAAGGCTCTCTAGCCTCTATCCTATCCTAACACCTCTTTACAAGTACAAGCCAGTTATCTTAAAGCTAATGACTAATATTATGCTTTCTTAGCTGGCCTGATTCAGCGCGCTTAAGGTATATCTTAGTATGGTTATAAATAATAGGAAGTAACCGCCTCCAGCGATTTATTATAATATTATGCTCTCTCGACTTTTTAGCCTCAAGCTGCTCCTCTAGAGCCCGGATTTTATTAATCTAATGTTATTAAACTATCTTACGGCCTTAGCTTGCATAGATTAGCCTTTTTTTATAGATAACTTGGCGTTTTCGCTTTCTTTGCTCCTCCCTAGCAATCTCAGCCGCCTGTGTCTTAAAAAGCTTATATTGGTAGTTTTATGTATTACTAGTCATTATAGAAGCTTTCTTAAAGGTTAAGTAAATACCTCTTACGATTAGTGACGGCAGCCATTTAGTAATAACGTTCTTAATTATAGTATGTTAACGTTTAAGTGTTTAGATGGTAAGAGGTGTCTGTCAACCAGGCTCACCAGGTACTAGCATAATAAGAAAAGGAGTTTTAAGACGTTTACTCTTTTAATATACCTTAAGAAAACGTTGTTAGGCCTGATTATATACTGAAGATACTCTAGTATACTCATTATCTGAATACTCTTCAAAATCTAAAGACACAAAGGTAGGGGTAGGTGGTGCCTGTACAGGTAGTGACTGGTAACTTACTGCTACAGTATTCTCCTTTACTTCTTACTACTCTAGCTTATCTAATACTAGTTGAGAATTAAAGAGGTAAATACCAGATCTCCGCCAGCTACTATAAATTGTGCCTAGACAAAACGTTTCTTGATGAACCCAGGCTATAGTTATAAAGAAATTAGTCTTTGTAATATCTTTAGCGCCTGTCCGTAAAGTAAAGTCAAGACACTTACCATGATACCACTTAAGCGGCTGAAAACACCCTACATCTAGAGGCTAGAGGAAATATATAGTATACAGTAATAGAGTAAAAGTTAGATTTTATAACTAGCGGCATACTCAATAAATTATCAAGTAAGGTAAGATCTATAGCTGTCCATTAATAGAAGTCTCCACGTCCCTTTAACTTAATCCTTTGTCATCTTCTTAAAGTGTTTAATCCAATCCAGACTTGTCTTATTATTGCTATAGCCAGAATTGCTTATATTAATAAGGTAGTCGCCAGGGAGGTCTATTACCCAGGCCTCTAGAATCATTAAGGCCTTAATAATAAGCATAGAATCGATCACCTTTCCACCAGCGGAAATAGCCTTAACAAGAGAGATTTGCTCGCGATTATTTGATGTAGGGATAAACACTTGTCTCCCATGCTTAGTAAACACGTACTGGTTCTTTGCAACGCCTATTCAACAGCCACACTTATCCATGTTCCAGGTATTCTCAGAGGCAATCTCCAGGCGCTCGCATATAGTCTCAAGCTTGTTAAACTACTTTTAAATCGCCTCTGATTGTTGCGTAAGCTTTCTCTGAATCTCAAGCAGCTTTAATCACACTAGACAATACTTTAGATAAGCCTTAAACCAGCGCTGACTCTATTGTTTGCTATATTATAGAGGCTCACCCGACCCCTCATGTGCCGCCTCTAGGATCTTATTACAGTACTAGCTGACTAGATCCTTGTGTATACCGAAGCCAATATCGTTAATTGTATCAAGAAACTACTCAAGAGCTAGCTTCTGGTCGTTAGTTAATAGAGGGCTCGCTTTAGGGCGTGTTTTCTTGTTGTGGCCGCCTTTGTAGGCGCGGAGAAGCTACTGGTAAGAAAGATTATTCGCCCGTGCGTAGCTCCTGACGCTTGGATTTAGTAGCGTTTTAAGGTATTTAACTGTCTCATTGATGTCAGCAACTAATTGATCGTAATTACTTAATTTGCGACGATTTTTAGCCATGGCTGCAGCGTGGTGGTGATAATAATGCGATACAGAAAATTTTTTATCATTGAGCTATTATTTATCGTTGAGGTGGTAGGGCCTCGCTTAGCGAAGCCTCTTCCGCAGGAAGATTGTGTAAGCAACCGGTAGGGGCCGAGTATGGCATGATCATTGGAACGGACCTCGGGGTTCCGTAGCAGTGAAATATGGTTACGATTAGGAACGAGGCACTGAACTATTGCAGATAGCTTGCAAGTGGGAACTATGCCTAATTATAGTTTATTCATTTATTTATACCCCTTGCACAGCACCAGGAAAGCCTATAGTGCTGTCATGTGATATATGTCTGGTATCATTGTTTGACGCTTGACTTATTTTGGAAGGCTACTGCCAAGAGATCTGCCTACGGCGGGCGCCAAAAATCTCCTCGCTAGCCCTCCAACCCAGCATCAGCCATCACTCTCTCGCTGATCCAGCATAACAGTCATGACCATGCTGTATATATCCCATGCTACTCTGGGTATGCCGTGCTGTGAGTGCATCCTTGCCTCGGCATCCACAGCGGAACCAGCGGAGCCCGTTTTCGCGCTTTAAACAGGACGCCATGGGTTGATTAACTTGATTGGCCAGCCCTGGCGGCACAGCTCAACGAAAATAGCAACAAGGAAGCTCCTTCAGGGACTGAAAAGGGGGCTAGTGGCAACCAGACTACTTGTACAGTCCAGGCTAGTGCAGAACAACCCCCGCCTCACGTAATCAATCATCACGGAGTATTTTACCTAGAGTGGCTGTTGAGCCTGTGGCTGTGTGCGGAGTCTCGGCAGCCTTGCGACAGGAGACGCAACCCGCAAGGTGCGGGCTGCCTAGAGAAGCCTTGAGGAACGAAATTATAGAGCAAATGGCGTGGAGGGTACCTAAGTGTGAAGGTTTGTGAATGAAGGGTTGTGAATACACTATTTAACGTTCAAAGTTTGATTTTATCCATGTATAGGATTAATCTGTGAACTATATATATAAATAATGTGTGGAGATAATATAATGGACTAGTTGATGTTCAGGACCTTTTTGGTAGGCTGACGATTTTGATGCGGTCTGTCGTCTGGGGGAAGAGCAGGAGTTTGAGTGGTAGAGTGTGGAGGATGATTTATAGTGAAAGTAGCTTGGGGTCTAGGTGTTTGTGACTTAGTCGCATAGTTGGTATGGGACGAATTATTAGAATGTGACGGTGTGCTAGGAGGAATATGTAAGAATGTATCGAGAGTGATGGTAGAAGGGTTGTTGTTGTAAGGTAATGTGTGTAGGGTATTTTCCGTGCGTGTGTGTTTAGGTGGCGGTGACGCAAGTACGCCGGACATGTCTGTGGTATGGGAAGTAGCGGGGGTTTGTGCTAGATGTTAAGTTAGTGTGTGATAGGGGATTTGGATTATTTTTTATGGGATGATATAGTTATGCTTACTCTGCTGTTGGGTGATGTTTTGGGGGGTTCCGGGTCTGAAAGTTGATTATGTTTACGCTTTAATGGAGACATGAATTTGGAGCGTGGATTTGCGGAAGATTGCTTAGCTGGAGTGGTTATCAGAGATATAGTTAATATGGTGTTTCTAGAGGATTTGGTAAAGAAATCCTAGTTTTTACAGATAATAATAAAGATATAGTCTTAAGCGAGGCTGGGTGGGTGGACTATAATGTGATAATTAAGAAAGCTAGCAAGCCTTCCTATGTAGTAAAATAGAGTATTTAGTTAGAATTAGGTATTTAGTCTCTCTATTATCTTCTTATAGTATATTATCTATAGATTAACGTAGATAGGAAATATAACAAAAGCTTGAAACTAATAGAATCTTTAATAAGGAGGTCTAGTTAAGTTACTAGAAATAATAAAAGTTAAGAGCTAAATAAAACTATAATATTTCTATTATATTTCTAATAAGCCTAATAGAGGATTGCTATAAAAAAGTATGTAACTAAATTTAATAACTAAGCTAGTAAAAATAAGAATTAGTAATATAATATAGAAAATACTATTAAAATTTAACATTTAAAAGGAGATGCTAAAACATTAGTTAAAATTAATTAATAAAGTATTATAAGGTTAAAATAATATACTTATAGCTAATACCTTTAGTTTTAAACTATAAAAAAAAGTAATAATATAATTAAATACTTTACTATTAAGTTTTATATTATTATCTGCATTAATGTTTTATGTAAGAGTGTAGAAATAAACTTATTTTAATAAAAAAAACTACGTATCATCTTAGTTAAAGGAAATAACTACTTAATTATATATAGATAAGTTAAGACTAAAATATGCGTAATTAATATTATTATTATTATTATTATTACAAGTCCATAGCTAAAGAGCTGTGTATTTTATAGTTTTAATTTAAATTAATAAAAAAAAGTAGATAAAAATAATAGCCTTATAGTTAAAATCTTTAACGTGCTATTTTTTAGAAAAAAAGAACTTTTTAAGAATTTAGAAATATATAAAACATATTATAGTTATCAGGCTAATTAAAAAATTTTAGCTGTTAAATATTACATATAAATAAAAATTATTATTATTAAATAGACTATTTAGAAGAGATATTATAAAAAAAAGTTAATAAGAAATTTTTCTTAAAAATAGAAAAGAGATATAAAAGAGTAGTAAATTAAAAAATAGTTTTTATAAAAAGAAAAGAAAGTATTAAAGAAAAATAATAAAAAGAAAAAAAGAATATATAAAATATAAAGAGTTTGTTAGACTTTAAAGATCTTAATATAATAAGTAAAAAAAATAGTTAGTAGAACATAAAACATAAATAAATAATTATAATAATAGAGAAGTAAAGTAAACAACGTTTATATAAAAATAAAGATTTTATAATAGTAATATTAAAGTAATAGTAGTATTCACGTAATAATAAATTTAATATAAATATAATATTTAAAAATAGTTTCTTTTTATTAATAATAATGTTTAGTTAAGCTAGCTAAATGTTATAGAAAAAGTAATATCTACATTTAAAGTTAGTTACTTTCTATTAATAATAAAGTTTAATTAAGTTAAGCTTAGCTTTATAGTAAAGCATAACTATAATTATAACTATAACTAAGCTTTTATATAATAAAAAAAACTATATAAAAGTTATTAGTAGTAGTTAGTTATATAAATTAGAAGTAATAAATAAGAAATGTTATAATATAACTCTTTAAGAGAAGACTTAAGTATAAAAAGGTAGAAAAAGTAATAATATAAAGCTAAGTTAAATAAAAAAAACTTAAACTTATAATTAGTACCTAAATATCTCTAAGAAGTTAAAGAGTATAATTAACGTAATTTAGTAGCTAGTAAGCTAAGTATAAGAATATCTAAACATATATAAAAAAAAGAAAACAGAACTAAATAAACTCTATATAAAGTTTTAGAAAAGCTATATAAATAAAGTAAGAGGAACTTAGCTAGTATTAGTTTAAAAATTTAGATATTTAAAGATATTCCTTAAGCCTTATAAGAAACGTTTAATAAGATAAAATAAAAGAAATATTATAACCTATATAAGAGATATCTAAGAAAGTTAGATAATAGAAATTAAAAGTAACTTAGCTTACTAATAGTTACTTACTAAAATATTACTAATAGAAAACAAAAATTACTAATATAAATTTAATAGATATATTTAGAGTTATAGCTTATATTATATATTTATATAATAAAGTACTTATAATAGATTATAGAAATGTAGGTTACAAGTATATTATTAGTTTTAAGTCTATTAATATATATTAATTAGGATTATACTAGTAGAAAACAGAAATTACTAGTAAAAATTTACAGAATATATCTAAAAATATAACTTATAAAGTATAAGAAAATAAGCTTATTAATTTTTTTAGAAATGTAAACTAGATATTAGTAGTAAGTATAGCTATTAGTAGTTCTAAAAACTTAACTTAAATAATATAAAAAAATAAAAAGACTATATTTTATAAAGTGTTACGTAATATAAAAAAAGGTATACTCTTTAATATTTTAAATATAAGTAATAAATAAAATTAATTATAAATAAGAATTAAAATATAAATATTAATAGATATTTTTAAAAGTTTATAAAAGGAGTAACGTTTTTCATAAGCGAGTGAACTATACAAGCGAGTGAACCACTTTTGCCAAGAATTACCTTTTCTTTAATAACTTTACGAAAACTTAGTATTATTTAATAAAAATTTAAAATTAGCTTTTTAGATAGTAAATACACCTAGTATTAAATTTGCATTATAATTGTCTTACGTAATTATAAGTTATTAAGCTTAGAATCTACACTACTTTATAATAATGTTTAGCTATTTATATTTATAATATTACTTAATAATAAATTATAAAAACTTAAATACAAGGTATTGGCGCCTAAATCTATAATATATTAGAATTTCAAAGCTATAGTGTTAGTAGTTTTTAAGATATTAAAAAGTGGGGGCTAAAATTTCTCCCTACTTAAAGATCTTAAAAACCTACTTATTTTATTACTTTAAAAGCATAATATAGTCTAAATTATATATAAAATGGCTTAAGTTTAATATCTATAGTTTCTTATTTAATAGTTATTAAAATATTAATAGCTAAAAACTAAATTTTAAAGGAGTAAATTCTAAGCTTAATAACTTATAATTACGTAAGACTATTAGAATGCAAATTTAATACTAGGTGTATTTACTATCTAAAAAGCTAATTTTAAATTTTTATTAAATAATACTAAGTTTTCGTAAAGTTATTAAAGAAAAGGTAATTCTTGGCAAAAGTGGTTCACTCGCTTGTGAAAAACGTTATAGAAAAAAGAGCGTAAAAAAAAAATCTTAAGAAAAATAAATCCAGCCTTAAATAAATATATAGCTAAGTAAAAGTAAAATAAAAAAATTATTATAAAAATAAATAAAGAGAGTAAGCTTTAGTACTAAGAAAAATATAAATTAGAAAAAAAAAGTCATAGTATTTATATGCGCTCTAGAGGAGGAATTTAAAAAATAAAAATAATAGTCTTATAAAAAACTATAGTATAAGCCTATTTTTTATAAAAAAAAAGTAGTAATAGTATGTAAGTTCTATAACACCTTTTATAAAATAAAAATATTACTAATTTAAACTTATATAATTTACTATTATAAGTTTATAATTACTAAGCTAAAAGAGTTTAAAAGTACCTAGTTAATACTAGCAAATTTCTATACTTAGTATAGTTCTTATTTTAGTTATTATAAATATTTTGTATTTAAAAAAACTACTCTTAAATGTGTAGAGTATATAAAAAAGTTAAAAAAAAACCTTATTATCTATAACTTATATATATAATTAGTTATAATATAAATACGCGTATTCAAACAAGTTAAAAAACTTATTTTTAATAAAGAAAAAGCTTATTATACTAAATTCTTATTATAATTTTATAATAAAGTATAATGTTTTAAAAAACTACTAAAAGAGTGCTACGTACTTAAAATATATTAAAAAATATATTATAGTATTTCTAAATAATATATAGGAAATAGTAACACATATATTATTTTATTTATTATTAAAAATAATAAATAAGATCTATATTTTATAGTAAGAAATAAAAAAGCTAGCTTCTAAAAATCTCTTAATTCTTTTATTAATAAGATATTATGTAGTTAAAAGGGTACTTATATAATAAAAAAACAACCTATATTATATTAATATAGAAATAGATATTATGAAAATAAAGAGCTAAGGTATGCTATTTTATAAAGTACCTTTTTAAGTTTATAAGCACCTAAAACATAACAAGCTATTAACTTAAAAGAAAACAAAAATAGTATAGCTTATTTTACTAACAAAACATAATTTTAAAGCTAAAAAAAATATAAATATAAAAAAGATTTTAATAACACTAAACCAGCTATAAATAGTAAGATATATAAAAAAAAAAGAGAGATTATTACAGGTAGTAGGTATATAAAGATAGAAAATAATATTAATAAAAGCAGCAAAACTATTTAAAAAATTAATACTTTAGAGATATTTACTTTAAATATACTTTTTAATATAAAGAATATAAAAAAACTATAGTACCTTTATAACGCTCTAGGGTGTAAATCTACTAAAACTAGAAATAAATAAAGTAAATAAATAATATCTATAAAGATATAAAGCGTAAATATATTTAAGCTATATATTATTACTTTATAAGAAGATAATTTTATAAACTCTAAAAATATATAGTTTTTTATAAAGACTTTTCTAATGTTTTTTTTTTTTTAGAAATAGAAGCTTACAACAAGTTAAGAAAAAAATATATAAAAATAAAAATAAAAAGTATTTTTATAAATATCTTTTTAGTAAAAGAGAATATAGTAAAAAGTATAGTATTATCTAGAAATCTAAACTTAAAGTTATAAATATAAGTTATGCTTTAGTACTATAATAATTAATTTACTATTTATAAAGTCTTTACCTTTCTTATATTTAATATACTAGTTAGGTACTAGAACTATTAAGTTAGTATAATAAATATAATAAGAAAGAAATTTCTTAAAGTAAAGTATATCATATAATTACTTAGTATAGAGAAACTAGAGAAGGCTAGAAATAAAATATAGACTTTAAAAAAAATAAGTAATAAAGTTATTAACTAACTCTTATAAAGCCTATTACTTTATAGATTTTAGTAGCCTATATTACAAGAGCTTTACTTAAGTATATAGTATAAAATTAAGTTTTTTATAATATAAGATAGTATTTTAGCTATTTAGTTTATGCTAAACCTAAATAATATTACAAACTCTATAAAGCTAAGGCTTATAGTATATTAATACTAGAATCTTAAATAAGTAGAAATATTCTTAACTAGTTTAAATATATTATATAAATATATATAGTTAGTTATATTAAATTTTCTTAGCTTAACCTTATTTTTCTAAAAAGAGATTTTAATATTCTTTAAATATTATATAAAAATGAAGGAGCCTTCTGTGTTTAGTTATATTAGCTAGTATTTTAAAGCTATAAATATAAATAAATAGAATATATTTTACTTATATATTTTTTTCTAGCTTTATAGAAATATAGGTTTAAGTTCTTTTTAAAAAAATATTAAGAATAAAAGCAGCTCTTTATATTATAAACAAATTATCTAGTATATAAATAGTATTTTTATAAAGGTATGTCTATATTTTAGTTTACTACTTAAATAATATCACCTAATATAAAAACTATTATATAGAATGTTAATATTACGGTGGTGCTATAAGTAGAGAATAAGTACTTAATAAGAAACATTAATTAATTACTAAGTATAGTACCAAGTAATAATTCAAGACATTACGTGAAAAAGAAAAGAATATAATAAGTTATAAGCTAAAATATTTAAGGCGAGGGGTTATATACTAGCATAAGGCTAATATATAAACATATAATATAAAAAAAAGCTTATAAGGAAGGCTTTCTTAAAAGGTCTTTATAAGATATTATAAATAATTACCGTGATAATACCCTCTCTTAAATCCGAACTTCTATAAGGGGTATTTATGTTAGATATTAGGTCTAAATTAGTCTAGGTTTTTAAGATAGAATTTTTTTATAATAGCTATATCTTAAAGGTTACTTACAGATTCCTATGTTAGATTATTATATTTAGTTTATTTAACTAGGTATTTATAGCGTTTCCGCCTGTAATTTAGGTATAGTTCTTTAATTTATTTAACATAATATTCAGTTTCCCTATTAACTTTAATAGGTTTAGATAGCGGGTTTTATTAACTTAGAAGGTATTTAGATTTAGGCATAGCAGGCCGAAGCAATAATACATAAAAAACTAAGTATATATTTAAGAATTTAGAGAGTTTAAGTTAGTACGTGTATAAAAAAACTATTTAAAAGATATAATATTTCCCTAAGGCCTTTAAGTCTAGCTTTTTAGAAAGTTATTTTATTTAGATATTTTATATATCAAGCTATACTATGTCTCCTATCTGATAGTTAGGTGTAGATGATTATTTTTAGTTTACGTATTTTTCTTAAAGAGCTTAAGCCTAAATTATCTCTTCTTAAATTAGTTATTAGATATTAGCTATTTTCTCTACTATGTAGTTAACTTCTAAGGCTTATAATACTTAGTAAGAATGTCTTTAAGTTCTTATAAAAAGTTTAAAACCTATTTAAAGATATTATTCTATATTAGCTAGAAATAGTAAAACTTTTATAAATTTAAATATAGTGTTATTAGCTTTAAACTGTGCTAAGAAGAGCCAGTTTACCTAGTCATCTTACTAGTAGTTTATATATATATATAGGACTTATTTTATTATACTATTAGCTCTTTCTATTTAGCTATTAATTTCTAGGTAATATATAAAAGATAGTTAGGATTTAATTTATAGTTATTTATAGAGTTCATTATAGAAGGTAAAGACAAATTATATTTCTTAGTCTAATATAATTATTTCTAGAAGACTGTAGTTTATCTATATATACTAATAAAAGAAATAAGTAATATCTATAATAGTTATCTCACTACAAGAAATTAGGTGTCTATATTTTATAAAGTGATTAATTATAACCATAATATTAGTACAGTCTTTAGATTCTGAGAAGTTAGTAATAAAGTCTATAAAAATATCCTTCTATCTTCTTTTAGAAATAAGGAGAGGTTTTAAGAGGCTATAGTACTTTTTATAAAAAGCCTTATTTCTTTAGCAGGTATAATAATAAGATATATATTAACATATTATTTCAAACATTTAAAGCTAGTAGTATTTATATTATAGGATTTTAAGAGTTTTTTTATAACTAGAGTAGCCGCTAGCAGGAGAATTGTGCATAATTTAAAGAAATTTAATCTTAAGTTTATTATTATTTAGTATTACTAGCTGGTCGTGATAGTATAACTAGTTTTTTTAATTTTTATATTTACTTAAAGAAAGCTTCTTAGAGCGTTAGGTTCTATCTCATATTAGTAACAAAATTTCCTAAATAAACTTATTATTTAGATATTTGTTATTAATAATCTATTAAATCGACTTATCTGTTTTAGTTAAGTTTAATTTTAGAGTATTATTAAATAGTTTAGAGCAGAGAAGTATTTATTATTAAGCTTTTTAAGCTTCTTTTTAAGCTAGAGTATTTTATATATAGTAAGTAAAAGCATCTAGTTTTCCATTCTACTTACCTAATCAGTACGTGATAGTAAAGTTAAATTAGAATAAATATTTAGCCTAGTAAGCTTATTAATAGCTAAATTACTTTATTATAATAAAGTACTAAAAATTTTTATAGTTATTTAGTACTTAAATTAGGAACGCAGTATCTTTTAATTCAGGTCTCTATTATTTAAAGTAATGTATAATAGCTAGTAGTTTCTTATTATATATCTTATAGTTATATTCAGCAGGATTTAGTCTCTTAGAAAAGTAGACTATAGGTTTTAATTTACTTTATTTATTTTTCTAGAAGAGAACTCTAGCAGTTTATAGTCTAAAAAGTCAGCTTCTATAATAATTAGTAACTTAGAATCAAAGTATTAGAGAACTAGAGTAGTTATAAATATATATTTTAAGTATTTAAACGCCTCTTAATAAGTATTATTAAATTTAAATTAAATGTTCTTCTTTATTAAAGCTATAAGCAGGGACGTAATACGGAAAAAGTTATTAATAAATTATTAATAGAAGTTAGTAAATTCTAGGAATGCTCTTATATCCTTTACGTTTTTAAAAAATTCCTAGTTAAAAATCTCCTTTATCTTATTTAGATTTATGCTAATTTCTTTTATTAAAATTATATACCTAAAATAAGTAACTTATTTTTAGTGGAACTTATATTTATTAATATTAAGTTACAGGCTAGCTTTATCTAGGGCTTTTAAGACCTATTTTATATATTATCAATATTCATATAAAGAATTACTATAAATTAGAATATTATTAAGATAGGCTATATAAAATATATTAAGAAATAATTAAAAGATATTATTTATATAGTATTAGAACATGCTTAGTGTGTTGACTAGTCTAAATAGTATAATAAAATATTTAAATAAGCTATATTAAGTTTAGAAAATAGTTAGCCATTTATCTTTTTTTACTATATAGAGGTAGTTAAAAGCTAAGATAATATCTAGCTTTATAAAGTACTTCGCCTTACTAAGGCGGAACAGGATTTCTTAGATTAATAAAATTAAATAATAGTTTTTAATAGTAATAGTGTTTAGAGCTTAATAGTCTATATAGAATTAAAAATCTCTATTAGGTTTCTTTATAAAGATAACTAGTACAGCTATAGAAAATAAACTTACTTTAATAAATTCTTTAGTAAGATAGTTATTAAAATACTTTCTGAAAACTTTTAGTTTATTTTAGAACATTCTATAAAAAGGTCCAAATCCAGGTTACTTTTCTTCCTTAAGGATAATCTTATAGTTATATAGATAATATCTAGGTAGTCTATTAGCTTCCTTACGTAAGAATATTTAAAGAATATTATAATACTTCTTTAGAACCTTAGTAGCTAAATTAGTATAGGTTTTTAAAACTAGACCTTTATTAATATTAGCTATTAAGATAATAAAAATTTTATATTTATGTTTCTAGGCTATTTATATAAAAAGGGCTGCCCTAATTAGGTAGATATTTATATTTAGTTTAGAATTCTTATAAAAGCCTTCTAGTAAAGCCTTTACTAAAAAGTCTTTAGAGCCTTAAGAGAAACACTTTTTTATAAGATCCCTATTTAGTTTAGTATTAGATTTAAATGTAAATTTAGATTTTAAGTAGGAAATTTTTAGAGAACAGTTTATTAAAAAGTCCTTAGAGTAGATATTAGGTTCTTATAATTAATAGTTTATTTTAGCTAACCAGTTATTATATTGAGTTTAAATAGTTAGTAATAACTTTAGAAAGCAAGTCTATAAATACTATATATAAATAGTATTAAGATAAAAGCCTTTTAATAAAAAGTTCACTAAAAAGTCCCTTAGGCGGGTAATATTTTCTTTTAAATAAATTAGAAATTAAAATAAGCGTAGGTAATAGGCCTAGTAATAGAGAGTATTAAAAAATAGCTTTTATAAGTTATAGTTAAAGTTAACTTTATGCTTTCTTATTTAAGACTAGCTAAAAATTAATTCATAGTTTCCTATAACTATTATAAAGAGATAAATTTTCTTAACGTAATTTATATAATAAAGAGTTATATTAGCAGTATATAAGATATAACTCCCTTTAAGATATTTACTATTAAAACTAGTAGGATATAGGACGTTTGGGAGTGATAAGAGACAGAGTTTCTAAGCACTAACTAGAAATCTACTAATATAACCTATACTAGTTACTCTAGTATTAATTAAAGTAGTAACAGAATAGGATGAGCTATCTTATTAGATAATATAAGAAATATTTACTTAATAATTTTAAGAGTTAGTTACTAAGTAAGAGGTCTAAAGGTTAATAGAAATCTAATATTAAAAACGTTCTAAAAAGTGACTTAACACTAGGATAGAGCTTTTAATAAGCTAGTTTAAAGAGTTTAGAAATATTTTTATTTATAAAAAGATTTAAATTTAAAGAAAGAACAAAAACAGGTTACTTATTAGAATTAGGATAGACTTATAAATTAGAGTTCTAATAAAAAATAAAGTAGTTTTAGGAAATATAACTATATTTATTATACTTAAAATATTAGCTATTACGTTTTTAAGCTTCTCACTTAGCTGATCTAATAGAGGCGTAGTTAGAGATATTAATTTCTATAATATAAAAATCTTTTCATAATACAGGTTACAGCTAAATAAGATATAATAAAAAAAAATACTAAAAATTATTATTATATAAGAATATTAAGTTAGTATAGTTGTTTAATATATTAAAGATTTTAATATTTACTATTACCTGGCGGAGATTGTCATTTAATAATTTTCTTAGCTAAGTAATTAAACTAATTTTATTTAGTCTAGTATTAACAGCTAGTTTATAGAATTTAGTAAAATAAATAGTAAAATAAATTAAGCTTACTTAAGATAGTAAGTTTCCTATTTAGGTCTCTATATATAGCTTATAAAAAGGCGATTAATTATTCTATTAAGTATATATCCTTATTTATAAAAAAGTTTATAAGTATTACCAGGTCCTTCTCTAGCCTTAAATATATATATAAAAGTTAAAAGCGTTTAGTAGGATATTAGTTAGTATTATCTTTAAGCTTATAATTAAGTTTTCTAATAAAAATATATAGATTCTTTTATTTTCTAGTAAACATTAGGGGGTTAGGTAGGTAATTAGATTTCATTATTATTAATAGCATAATAAGTTCTAGTATAATAATTAATCTTATATTTCTAACCATAACTTAAAGAACTTAGAAATAGGTCCTAGTTATAGTTATAGGTAGGATTAAAGTTATAGGACTTAAACTACTTCCAGATAAACTAGTAATAAAAGCTAGACTTTTTTTAATAGGAGAGATAATAATAGCAGAAATTAAACTAATAAACACTTACTTTATTTTATTAAGCTTAGTATAAAAAACTTCTATACTTTTTTTATATTAGGTTTTTTATTTTGCTAAGGTGTTTATAAGTAATTTATTACTTATCTTTAGAGTTACAAGTTAAGAGATAAAGTCTCTAAAGATTTTAGTAAGATCTAAATTATCTATTATAAGAAATTAGTAAAGATATAATATAATATTACGATAGTACTACAAGCAGAGAATAAGTACTTAATAAAAAATATTAATTAATTACTAAGTATAATACCAGATAATAATTCAAAACGTTACGTAAAAAAAAGAAGAATATAATAAGTTATAAGCTAAAATATTTAAGGCGAGGGGTTATACGCTAGCATAAAGCTAATATATAAATATATAATATAAAAAAAAGCTTATAAGAAAGACTTTCTCGGAAGACTCTTATAAGATATTATAAATAGTTACTATAACAATTCATTTAAACATATTTTATATAGTTATAATAAAAAAACCTGTAACATTAGATATTTTATTAATACTTTATAATAAAAAATAATTTTTAGCTGTGTTTAAAAAGAAAGTAAACTTATATATAAATATAACTTAAATTTATACCTACAGTCCTATATGTATAAAATACTCTATTAATAAACTAATAAAGATAAAAAACCTTTGCATGTTTAAAGTCTTATAAATACTAGTAAAGAAAATAGTATTTAAAGAGAATAAAGTGTTAAAAATTTAGCATAACTATAATATAATAAATTAATAAAATAAAGCTATTTTTATTAAACTACACTATAATTATAATATCTTCTTTATTAAAATATAAAGTAAAACACTAGCTATAGTGTTCTATATAATAAATTATATAATAAAATTAAAAGATCTAGTATAAAAGTAGGCAGCAGTAATAGTAGAAGTACTTAATATATTAAGAAACTTAAAAACAGAAACTAGATTAGAGAATAAAATATAATAGTTTTTAATAAAAGTAGTAAATAAAGTTTTTATAAAATAAGCTCTATTATAAATAAAGATTACTATTTATCTATTAAATTTTAGTATAAAGTTTACTTATAGTAAAGTCTAAACGTACCTAAATGTATTTTCCTTTTATAGGAGATTTTTTAAAAGTAGAACTACTTAAAGTATAGTACTAGCAAAGAGAATAAAATAGTAGATAAAATAGTAATACTAGAATATTTAAGCCAAAAAACTACTTTTATACAGGCATACTTATATTATAATTTAAAACTAGTAGTACTTTTATTATATAATAATATATTAGTTATAAAGCTTAAGTAAAAATATAGTAAAAGTAATATTTAAAAAAGTTTAGAATTTAAAGAGTTCTAGCTACTGTTAAAAACGTAAATATAAGTATTATAAAAATAATATAAGTATATATTTATTTATTTAAATAGCTACCTAAGTATAGACTTTAGTAAAAAAAATAAGTAATATTATAAAAAGTATAGTTAATAATTCTAGAAGTTACAAGCTACTTTAAGTTAAATAACTATTAAATTAAATAGTTAACTAAGTAATTATAAGGTAGTAGTATAGTATCTTATTATATTTATATTCTAAAAATACTTTCTACTAAACTTATTTAGTAATATTAATATTATTTAGAAAAAATAAAAGTAAATTTTACTTTACAGACTAGCAGTAGTTATAAAAAATATTTAACTACTTTAGTAATCTATAAAAGACGTAAAGCATAATACTAAATAGTAAATAGCTTAATTTAAAAAAGTAAATTTAATAGTTAATATAGTAAATCTTTTAACTAGTAAAAAAAAAGAAAATAAGTACTTATAAAGACTATATAGGCTAAATGAAATTAGTAGTATAATTTATTTTATTAACGTTTTAAAAAGTATTATAAAAACTAACTAAATTATAGCAAGCTTAAATAATATAAAGTTAATAATATAATAGTTATATAGTTTTTAATAAAAGGCGTTATACGTATCTAAAAATATACTTACTATTATAAATTATAAGTAAGAGAATAAAATTATTTATATCTTAAATAAAACGCTTATAGATAGCTATATTTTAGAATAAGTTAAGGTAAAGTTAATTAAGTTATAATAAGCAGCCGCTTTATATAAAAGAAAAAGGATAATTTAAAGCTTTTAGACACAAATATACTTTAATATAGAAAACTATAATATAACTATATACTATATAATAAACAGCTTTAAAAAGAATAATCTTAGTATTATTTTACTTAATCTAGAAATAAAAGTTTAGGCTAGTAAATTATTAATAAGTCTTTAATTTAACTCCTCTATCTTATTCTTTAAGTTAGGAAAGTAGGTAGCTAGATTATTAATACTAAACTAAAAATAGAGTATTATACCTTAGCTACTATATTACTACCTAAATTATATATATTTTAGTAAAAGTAATATTTTCTAGCTCTACTAGTTTATTAGAAAGTAAAAATATACTAAAAAGTTTCAAGTTATTAAAATAGTTATTACGTTATTTATAAGTAAAGAAATAGCATATTATTTACTTATAATAGTAGCTTTTAAGACTATAGATATAAAAATTAATAGTATTATAATTTACGTAGTATATAATATTTTAGTAGATAGCTTTTATATAGCTTCTAATAATAACTCAGCTTAAATAAAAGCGTCTTTTTTAATAAGTTTTTATGTAAATAAATAGCTATATATTTTTCATGGCTGTACTTAGAATTTTAGTAGAATTCTAATTATCCCTTTTTTTAGAAACTTTAAATAGTTCTAGTTAGTATAAAAATAAAGTATTTTAGTTTCTAGTAGTAACTTTCTTTAGGATAAAGATAAAATATTTAGAATAAAAAAAAACACTAATATAATAAAGCTTATATACTTTAGAAAAATTTTATAATAATTATAATACTAAATAAATAGGTTTATACTATAAATAATATATAGCTATAAAGATTATTAATACAGATCTAAGAAAATATAGCTAACTAAAATAATATTAAGCTATTAAATTATATATACTACTAAGAGGGCAAACAGATTCCATAAAAGTCTAGTATTATAATAATAATACTACTAAATAAAAACTAGTAAAATTTAAATATTAAGAGAATACTATTATATTAGAAATAATATTAGGTATAGCTACGTATCTTTATTTTAAAGTATAAATAGAAAAGTAGCTAGCTAATAGAGAAAAAAGTATTTATAATTATAAACTATAATAATAACAATAGCATGCTTATACTAGCTATATTTATATTTATTTTAGGTATATTAGTTATTACTAATAGAAACACCTATTTAGGCTTGAAGTTAGTTAATAAGTTAATATATAAAGCTTTTAACGTTATCTTTAATAAGGTATATCTAGGCTATAATATATTAAATAATACTACTCTTACTTTAGGCCGCCAGCTAGTATTATTCTTATAATAGAATTAATAAAAAACTTTAACTTTATTAGTATGCCTCCTAAAACCATCTTTTTTACCTTAATAAGTTTTAAGATTAAGTGTGTAAAAAGGTATTTATAGTAGTAATATAATATTACTTATAAAAAACTACTATATACAGCAGATTTTACTTATATAACTATAAAGTCTAGAGTAGGACTTTAAAGCAAGTAGTACTAAAACTATATAGAATAAAAATAGTATAGATCTACAGGTAAGTAGTTTTAAGCTAATATAATCTATATAACTTATATATATAGTTATTATAAAGCACGTTGCTTTAGAGTATAATACTTCTATTAAAGGTATAAAGAAGAGATATTATTAGTAATACTATGCTAGAGAACATAGTTATGGTGAAGAGAAGATTAGAGAAGCTAAATAAGACCATAATTTAGGAGACGGAGGCGGAGGTAAAGGTGTAGAACTAGTCTTTTCTAGACAAGCAGCTTTAAGCAGCTAAATTAGCACGAAATTAATATCAACGTTCTTCCAGACGAAGCAGAGTAGATGTGGATATTGTGGGTATAGTAGATAGTAGATAGTGAATAGTGTTCTCATGATGGTCATGAGAGAAAGAAAAGTGTGGCGGCCTGAGGCATAAGTCACAGGAACTTAGTGGTAAAATTTCATTTACGCTATACCTATTTTATCCACACTATACATACTTCATCGACGCTATACCTAAAACAAAATATGTGACGAACGAGAGGTGTTGCGGTACAGGCCTGTGGCTGCAGTTTTTGAAGGGGGCGCCCCTAAAGCCTTTCGGAACTTCGTTCCTCAAGGCATTCAACCTTGGTCATGCCTCCGGTTAACCAACTCAATTCCCTAAGAACACCTACAGAATTCGCCACCTCACAACCCCCCCGGCCGGATCGGTTCGGCCATCCTCCCTGCTAGCGCTAGCAATTGTAGAGAGCTTTTACTGTGTAGAACACCATCAGCTGTCCGGTTTCTGAGTCTTGGAAAAATTTAACCGCGTCCGAGGCTAACATATCTATTGGCCCCCAAGAGAGCACGAGGACTTGACAGTCGCAGCTGAATCACTTGTTGGCGAAACTGCCATGAGACAACCTTGCTACCTTGTGTGTCACAGAGTGGTATCATCGCCGGTCCCCCGTGTCAATTCTGAGACAGTTTACAAATCACTGTCAGAGGTTATGTCACTCGCTACTTTATGTACTTAAGCAGTCATTACCTTTAGTGTTGGTTCAATCAATCATTCTTTGAAGACAATATTTATGAGTACTTCCATCTGCCATATACATAACCTCCATTATGACTACCCACATTCTCAGCCTCGTCGAGCTGAAGATGGATCATCGCTCTCTTACGAGCAGCTGCGCAGTGTTATGGGTTTGGCGCGGCTGCAGATTGCTCTTTGGAACTTGCCACTAGCGCAGATTTCATCTCACCAGCGAGCAATCTATAACATATTCGATTGTCATTTATTTAGTACATCGTAATTTGTTCTTTTTGGGATATCCCACTGACAATCTGGGACATGATGTCTTTACACTAGAGTGAATCCAGTGTATCCTCCTTGAGAGCGAATGCCACTAACCAGCGAATAACCATCTTCCCTTTGACGCGTTATTAGAGGCCTCTGTGATCCGCAGACCACCCAAAGTTCGTCCAGGACCTGGACATGAGATGTGCACATAACAGTGTATCCAGTAGTGGTGTGAAATGCACCCGAACGATCGTCAGCCGGAGGTTTCCTGGCTATTTTATTTTCCAGGATGTCAACAAATGCACCCCAAGCCTTCAGAGCGACACGATGGGAACCAATAGCAGGATACTTAAAGGAAGCATGAACCTTTCCCCAATATGAGGTACGGATATCCTTTTGAGAAGTCCACGATCCTTTTAAAACCTGTCGAACATCAAATACGAGGAGAATCACCGGTGGGAAGGGGGCACAGCTTAGTCGGCCGAGAGTTGCGCGGCGGGAGGTGCTTATATTGACCCCCCTATATTACAGACCTCTGCTGAGACAAGTGTCTCAAGACCGAAATCTGGGGTTTAACGTTACACAAGTGTCCAAAGGGAGTTTTGCGGCGGCGGTACAGGAAAATGCCCATCGGCAGAAACTAGACGAAATACACGTTCCTGGGGCTTGACTTCGCCTTTTGACCTTGTCCATGATTGGTGCTCGAAGCGCTAATGTTATTGTCGGAATAGAGGTCACGTGTATGTCACGTGACCGCTTAATAAGCGAAAACTCTGTAGATTAGACAGCTCGGCTACAGGACAGAACACCAGAATTGACACATAGGCTATCTACAGATACAGATAGCTTCAGTTCTCATTGCCCAGTTATCTAGCACATAGGAGGTCTTCCGACAGTTATGCTAAATAGCTGTAACGGTAGTTGGGTGGTGTCACCGAGCAACCTTCGAGGGACGCAAGAAGATGGAGAGAACTCTATTGATTGACAACTGAGTAGAGCTATCCTATATATAAATAATGAGTGGAATGTACTAGAAGGAGGATTTGTAAGCATTGTAACGATCGACAGTGGGGTCGACAAAAAAGGGGAATCAGTGGCGTTGCTCGGTTACAGGTGGCCCTAGGATATAGAAGTCTGTAGTGTGGAACCGTGGAGGGTGCTGCGGATGTTCGCTGCGAGGTACACTGCAGCGAGGGGAGGACACCAGCAATCGAGTCACATGATCGCCAAGAAAACAGGTTTAGTTTCGAACCGATTGCTGATTAGTGAACTCAATTGCACTGAGTGTCCGTCGCATTAGCGCTGCGTGCCCCTTTTGCCGTGATGCGCATGAGCACACCTACTACTAAGAGAGAATAGCGACTCTTGTGGCATTCGCTGTCCTGATTCGACCGCATCACGAGATGGGGCCGCTGCCGTGCGTTACATGACGGTTCGGGTTTTAAAGTCAGTCAGCAACATCTGGTTCGAGGCCGATTACTCCGGGCCTCCCCAAAGCCGTATAAAGAGCGTAAGAATTGGGAGTAAGCCACTGGACGAAAAGAGGGAGTATGTTCTTGCCACGAGAGGGTATATGGGCAGACGAAAGGGTAAGTCGCTCGCCACGCATGGCGTCTCAGGATCCGGCTGACTGCCTGCAGATGGCTATACATCTCTTCTCATCGAGGAAGAAGGCGGAACAGCCAAGAAGATCGTCAGTGAGGAGAACGGCGTTCTGATCTCCACCATCCTGCGCCAGTACTTCATGTCGCTTAAAGTGCTCGGCAAATGGAAGCACTGGGGAAAATCCATGGACCGCACATTCTCCTCCATCCAAACCAATCTTCAAAGCACGCGCAAAATGTACGACGCATCACCATGTTCGCTGACCAGACGTTTCCACTTCCCCTCGCACCCGAAGCCGTCTGCAGATACTTCTGACAAGCCCCGCGTGGCCCGCAACCCGACAATCGACAAGGTCCTCTAGCAGCACGAGCGAGATGAGAGTCCTGGAGCTAGCGAGAGCGAAATGGACCCTGATACAGATGAAGAAGATGTTGGTAAAACTAGAATAGGCAACCTTGCCACTTTGCCACCACTTTGCCACCACGGCATTATAAATCACCAGGGATTCGTAATGTCGTTACTGCCTATTTGATTATTATGTATTTAATCAGTCATTACCTTCAGTAACCTAATTAATGCAATCATTCCTTTGAAGACAATATTTATGAGAACTTCATGCTGCCAAATAAGACCTCCATGAGAAGACCATGCAAATCATCCATAAAATTCACCGCAAGAGAGTTGGGGTGCTGCGGAGGAGCATGAACAAATGGTGGAGGCTCGCCGGATTGAAGGGGCAGCCTAAGTGTGCGGATGAAATGGGGGAAGACGAGTTGCAGGTGGACTGGACGAAGGCCATAGCGCCGCGGTTGGAGGGTAGGATCAAGGAGGTTAGTAGTACTTTATTCAAAATCTGGGGTGATGAACGGGTAGAGACACGCAGCGTGAACCCGGGGCCAAGGCGCGTATTCTTCTTTAAGCAACTTCAAATATATGTTTTTTACGCAAATATCATGCTATTGGTTGCAGGTATCCGGCCCATGGAGTTCATCTGAGCGTGCCTGCGAGGCCGGGGTACAAAATCTGTCACCGAGTGGCGCACGTCATCTGACCCTCATGGCGTCAGCTGATGACGTACCCCACCTTGGGGTATATATACCACCTAGATAGCCCTCAATTCCACGACACAGTGGTTTCTACTTCCATCCTCTGCACTTCGTGACAAAATCGGTCACAGACCATCGAGATAGGCCTCAGCGTATGTTGTATTATACGTAGGAGATAAGACGACATGCATTGAGGTATATGCAGAAAAGCTTGTGCTTGCTGTGTGCCCCACCATTTTATGTTGAAATGGAGAGAAGTCGGTATAGTATATCTAGGTTGACCTTGGCGTATACTGTTCTATTTCTGGTACAAGGTAATAAGCGCTTAGGTCTCTCTAGATGTGCTCTAACCGAGTTTGGACCCCGAGAGCGAGGTCCCTCAAGAGCCGGACTGCAATCGGCTCCGTTTTGCTCCGTTCACAATCGCCGAAACCACCCACGGCTCTTGATTTGGGCCGTTTATTCGTAAGTCCCGTTCTATTCCACTTTAGATGCATTCATGGGATCAGAAATTTTTGATTAGCAGAATAATATGTAACATCGTTCTATTTGGTAATATCCTAAACTCCATGTAGCTCCAAGTTAAAATTCCACCAAGCGCATAAAAATCTACCTTAAGGAGATGACCCACCCGATTCGTCGTAAACCTGGGCCAGTGTCGCAAGAACATTTTGAGTGCCAGGTCCACTGTAACCAACTCCGATAATTCTCTGGCGTCCTGGCAAGCCGGGCATGCCCTTTTTTCTCAGCTGAAGCTTTCGTCCTGATGAACCAGGTACTTCAACAGTGTCGTCTAGCCCGGGGAAGGTGCTAGGCCTGAGGCTTGAATAACCGCGCACTCGGAAGAAGTGAAAAGAAATGCTTTCGAGTTTATCGAAGGATTGCAAAGATCGTAAGGTACTTCGGCAGCCGCGATCCAGCCGGATGTTGAAACAACCTAAGAGAGCGAAGGCTGTCACGACACCCTAACAGAAACTTAGTTAGGTTCGTCGTGGAGATACACAGACCCTCAATGACCAACTCCTGGAGATACGATAGGCGAATTGGATTGAAATAGAAAAATTTGCCATAAGTACGAAGGGTCACATTCCATTCAAGCTTTTCCAAGTGCGCTGATAGAGGTATTAGATCCCATGGCCAAATGTACGGATTTTCGTCGGTGTCTATAAGGAGCCAAAGCGATAACTCTTTTAGGTTGGACAACGCTATCTTGAATGTCGGCCTCCTTATTTGCTCCGTGTGGATCATACCCGTCTTGAGTCGAAAATGCCCATGGCAATTCCCGTGTCCTCCACAATAAACACTAAATCTCTCCAGTGGCAAACCGGTTTCCGCGATCAAAATAAAGCCAAACCCGACTACATCGCTGCATCCAATGGAATCCGTCCTCGGAGAGACTGTATAGTCATTTTCGTCCGAAGTATCGATACGAAAAGAACGGCAGTTGGTAAATCGAAGGATTATGTCGCGCATTTGTTGTATAACCGGTAAGTCGGGGAGTATAGCTTTAGAGGCGCCTCGGTCCCAGATCAATCCCCGCCCTGCTTCTTCATCCCAGCGCAGCCAAAAGTCCGTTACGTACTTCGCACCTGGAGATCGTGAGCGGTCGTCTAGCCTTTGGATACTCGCGAGTGATAGATTGGTGCTGGCTTGGGTGCAGTAGGTGTGGCCGAAGTAGTAAGATGACTTTTCCGCAAGCGCTTTGCAAGTCAAGCGTAACATGCACAGATCGGCTAGCTGAAGATGTTGTACCACACCTTCGATTATCTCCGGGGGAAGTGTGGCAATGTGGAGGCTCATAGTTTCGATATTGTGGGCACAGCTTCGTGGGCGATGAAGGACAGTGTAAAGTCTGTCGATCTTGAAGACGGTACAGAAGCAGGTGATATTACCTCCTATGCGTAGAAGCAGCCCAGCCTCGCTGTGAGCAGACGGTCCACGGTGCAAAGTGGCCACTTTGCAGCTACGCCACACTGCACCTGGCACAGCTATTGCCGAGCTTTGCTGAAAGTGGTTAGTCAATCTGTCCCTGTTTCAAGTGTGTGGCACTAGTCTACTGTTTACGTCAGACCCTCAACCCTTTTAGGGATAGTGGCCCACGTGACTTTAGGACATCCCTAGAGAAGGGTCTAGTCAGCCGTTTAGCAAATTAGGTACAAGTAATCTAGATTTAAACTATTTTTTAATATCTTTTTATACTTTTATTTATATTTACTACTACTATAACTTATAATAGTTTTATAAATAAGTATTTTAATTATTCTACACGTTTTAGTACTAATTTTAGTGTAAAATACATTATTATTATTATATTATAATATATTAAAGTTAGTAATTAAGTAATTTAAAAAGTATTAAAAAAATTAGTACTATAAACTTTAAACTTAAAGTAAATAAATATAAAAAGTTAAAATAATATAAATACTATTATAAAGGCGCTTTGAAGACTTTATATAAATAAATTATATTAATATCTACTATTTATTAATTAACTATTATATTAGTATTAGAGAATTAAGTTATATACTATTATTTTTATAATTTTTTTAAAATACTTTATTTATAACTTTTTTTACGCTATTTTCCTTTTTTATATTAAATTATTTTATTTTAAATGTTTTAATACAGTTATTATAAAATTTTATATACGTAAATAAAATATAGAAAAGTATAAATAAATATAAATTAGTTACGTAATATCTATAAATTATTTCTAATAAAAGATTATTATTAGATAAATAAGTATATTTTAATAAATATTTAGTAGCTATTTATAACATATAAAGTAAAAAGAGTTATATTAATAATTTTATTAATAATTTTATATACTTTTTTATTTAATTATTAAAGTATACAGCTAATTTCTTTTTTATATAAGTTAATAAAAATAAAAATAGTTATAAAAAATTATATATGTTAGAAATAGTAAAAAAGTTAAAATATTATATTATTAATAGATTTAAAAAAAAGCTAGGGCAGTTTAAAGATAATATTTTATTATTTAAATAGTATATACTAAAAGTCTTTAACTAGCTTAATAAACTTAATAGTAAGTAAATTATTAATAAATTATAAAAGTATATACTAACTCTATTTAATTTTATATTTAGGCTTTACTAATATAATAAAAATAAAATACCTAAAAAAAAATATTATATCTAGATTATTACTATCTTATCTATTATTTACTTTTCTTATTATTTAATAAAGTTAAATTATTTTTTATTTCTTATAACTCCTTTTTTCTACTTATTAGAAGTAAAATATTATATATTTAATTTTATATAATTATTTAGTTTAACTAAGTTATATAATATAGCTTTATTATTTATTAAAGGTTTATTTAATAAAGTTTTAAAATATATTAAAAGTTATTTTTTAAGGTTAGTTTACGCCTTTAAGTATAATAATTATAATATTTATTTTAAAGTTAGTAAGTAAAGTAATACTAAATATAAAAAGAACTTTTTAATTATAATAAAAATAATATATTTATTTAGTAGTATTCATAATAGTAATAAAAAGATATAACTATTTTATTAGTTAAATTTTAATTACTATATATAACTAGAGTATTTTAATATTATTTTAATTAATAAAAGTAAATAAGTAATAGATGTTATTTAAATTAATTAAATAATATAGATATTAAAAGTTATATATTTTATTCTTATAAAATACTATTTTAAAAAGAGCTTAGAACTTAAAAAAATAGTTATTATATCTATTATTAATTTTCTAAATATATTATTTCTTAATAAATATAAACTAACACTTATAATACTTATTATATTAAATAAAACTATAATTGTAAATAATATAAAGATTCTATCATAATTCTTCTAAAAGTAATTAAAACTTAGAAATAAAATTTTTAAAAATAAATTACTAGTATATTTTATTACTAGTAATAATAAAATATTAAATTAGATATAGTCTACTATCTATAGTATAGTTAGTAATCTAGTAAAGTATAATAAATTATAGTATTTTATTACTATTCTAGATTTCTTTTATATATAAATATATATTATTATAGTAATTATAAAGCTATACTAGAGTAATAAACTAGAAAATAGAGCTTATATATTTTATATAATATTATAATATACCTTTAGTAAAATAGCTTAGAAGTTTATTATTTCTAGTAATTAAATATATATACATAAATAAATATTTTTATATAATAATTATTAAGCTAGGTTACTAGGAGAGTTTAATTAGTACTTATTTTTTTAATATTAACTATATAATAGAACTAAACTTAATTAATACTTGTTTTTTAATAATATAGTAAGTTTAGTTAACTTATTATTCTTTATTTAGATTATTTATTATATTAAGAAGATAGGTATATTACTTAGTAATTTAAAAAAAATATAAATAACTTATATAATAATACTAGCCTTTTTTTAAAACTTTTATATTTTTATTATATTTTTATATAGTATTAAGTATAGGGATATTAGCCTTATAAAGATTATAATATTTTATTTTATTACTCTCTTTACTTAAGTAAATAAATAGTAGTATATATTTAAAATAATATATCTAAAGCGTCTTATTAATTGTAACTATATTAATAAAAAAGTCTAATATATTATATTATTAGTTTTATTAGTTAATTTTACTAAATATAATAATAAATAATTTACTATTAATCTAGTATATAAATTTATTAATTATTATATTAAGAACTAGTAAAGTTACTATTATATATTAACTATTTTTATTAAAAAGTTATCTAAGTTCTATATATTTAATACTATCTTCTTTATATTATTATAAGATAAATTATATAAAATATAAAGATAAAATATTTACTTAAAATATAAAACTTAAAATTATAGTACTATTATTTAGTTTTTAACTATATATTTAATAAAGATAGTTACTTTTAATAGTTTATATACTACTAAAGTTATTTTAGAAATATTATTGTTATAAAATAAAGTATATACTATAATTAATATATAGTTATATTTATTTAATAAAATGTTTTTATTTAGTACTAATAAGAAAATAAATAATAATATACTTATAATAATAAATATATCTATTGTAATAAAAGACTTAGTGTTTAATATAAATTTAGTAGTAATAATAAAAATAGAGTATATTTATAATAAGCTTATAGATATAGTAAACTACTAATATAAAATAAAGAATTTTATATAATATAGATATTATATATACTTTTTTTTAATATCTATATATACTAAATAGTAAATTTATAGTTAGCTGTATATATAGTTTTACTTATATATATAGGTATAAGAAATATATATATAGGTATAAGAAATATATAAAAATAAACTATACTTAAAAAGTATCTATTTAAAAATATAATAAAAGTATAGTTTTATAGGTAATTAGCCTAATTTTTTAAGTAACTATAAAAATTATTAGTAGAATAATATTTTAATAGTACCACTAGTCTATTTTTTATAATATTATATAGGTATTTAGTTTTCTAATAGTATTAATATTACTTACTAAGTTTTATATTTATAATCTAAAACTTAGAATTATAAATATAGTAAGTTAGAGTACTAAATTAGTTAATATAATATTATATAATATATTTTATAGGTGAGCGACGCATATAGGCGAGCTACACATCTTAAAATTTACGAAAAAATTAAAACTTTCCACCTTCATATCTCAATAACCACTTAATAATAAATTCTAAAAATTGAAATTTGAGCTTTTCTATATGCATTACAGCGTCCCTGAAGGTTACATGAAAATTGGTTGAGCCGTTTTTGAGATATAGCAATATGGCATGGTTTTAGCCCCTAAATTACTATATCTTAGAAACTACTCAACCAATTTTCATGCAACCTTCAGAAACGCTGTAATGCATATAGAAAAGCTCAAATTTCAATTTTTAGAATTTATTATTAAGTGGTTATTGAGATATGAAGGTGGAAATTTTTGATTTTTTAGTGAATTTTAAGATATGCAGCTCGCCTATATACGTAGCTCACCTATAAAATACGTTATATTATTTTAATAGATTAACTTTATATTACCTATTAATAAGGTAAGTATAAGTAAGATATATTTAGTAATTATATATAAAAATCTACTCTTAGCTTATTTAAAGTTATAGCTAAATTATTTAGCTAAAGTATTATTTTATATAAAAGAATTAAAATTCTAGTACTACTATACTAGATTTAACTTCTTATTATAATATATTAGCTTTAATATTTTATATTAAATATTATACTTTATACTTATTTTTTATTCTCTATCTTTATATTATTATTAGGGAAAAAGGGGCTAGTAGTTTTTTTTCCTATTATTAAATACTAATAATAATAATAAAAGTAAGAATAAAAATAAAAATAAAAATAATAGTAATAATAATAAAAATAAGAAAAATAGTAAAAAAAAGTAGTAGTAAAAAATAAATAGGCCTAGAAATACTAATTTAAAGAATATAATATAAAAATAAACAAAAAAAATTGTTATTTTTTATACTAAATATTAATATTAAATTAAAATAAATAAAGTAAGTAGTAAGCTAGTAAATATATAATTTAACTACTTAAAGTAAAATCTACTAGCTTATTAAATAATAACTTAAAGCTAATTAAAGTTATAGTAACTATATATATAAAAAATTTAAAAAAGTATTATAGTATTAATAACTTATAAAGTAAACTAAAGTAGAAGTAATTTTTATATTATATTTAACTTTTTTTTATTTTTACTTTAATATTACTAAGCTACTATAGTAACAGTTTTTAATTATACTAGCTTTTTACTATATATAACTTATATATTATATCTATTAGTTATAGTAAATTTATAGTTAACTATATATTTAATATATATATATAGCTAACTATAAATTTAATAAGTAAATATAAAAAACTATTAGAGTTAAAATATACTAACTATATTAACTACTTACTATATTTAATTAACTTTTTATTATATATAATTTATATAATATACTTATTAATTATAGTAATTTTATAGTTAATTATATATATATTTTATATATATAGCTAACTATAGATTTACTAATATAGAAGTATATAGTATTTTAATTATACTACTACTAAATAACTAGTATAGCCTTATTTATATTAATAATAGTAAATAATTACTTTTATTTATATAATATTATTTTATATTTAATAAAGGTAGTATTTTTATAAGTAGTATAATAAATATTTAGTTTTATCTTTTTTAATAGAACCTAAAAAGTAGTAAGTATAGTAGATAAAAATACTACTTTAATAATAATTTAAATTAATAAGTTAAACTAAATAGAAGTAGAATAAATAGATAGTTTAACAATTTAAATTTAACCTAAAAATAAAAAAAGTAATTTAAGAAAATTATATATAAATTTAATGATATAATTACTATATATTTTATTTATTTTTAGCTTATAAAGTTTCTATTAGTAATATATATATATAGAATTTAGTAAAGTCTATTTAATCTTTATATATTATAACTTAATTTAATATATTTAGTAATAGTAATTATATAAAATAGCAATTTTTTTAACTATTTAATTTTTCTACTAACTACTTAAGTACTTCTTTTAAATATTTAGTAGTTATAATATTTTTAATATCTTTAACTTTTTTTTAAGAAATAATAGTAGAATAATATAAATTAGTTTAATATTTAAAGTAATTTTTATAAAGCTTTAAAAAATACTTATTAAATAATATAATTAATACTTTTTAAATAATAATTTTTTTTTTACTAAAGTAAATTTAGTATCTTTTTAGATATACTTTTACTACTTAATAGTTATAATAGTTTTAAGATTTAAACTTAAGTATTTTATATTTACTTAACTAAGTTAAAGCTATCTTACTTTTACTTTATATATAAATTATAAATTATTATAGTTTAGAACAGCCTATTAATATTTTATAGTATTTATTATATATATAATTTTTTTTAGAGTCTATTTTAGCTTTTTACTTTAATGTAACTTAATTTTAGTTTTTTAATTTTAACTTATATATTTACTTACGCTAGTTAAACTAGTGTATTTTTACTAATATTTTAACTAAACTAGTATTCTTTATTAATATTATATATAAGAATTTAGTTAACTATAATAGAAGTAATACTAATTTACTATTATTATAAACTTTATTAAACTAGTTAAATAATAAGATAGTAGAAAACTAGTCTAAAATTTAATAATTATATAACTTATTTTTACTAAAACCCTAATTATAAAAGTTCTTATAAAATATATTAATTATGTAAGGTTTTCTAACCCTTAATTTAAATAGCTAATAAAATACTACTTTTTTACTAAAAAAGAGACTTTTATAGTTATCTTAACTAAACTTTTAAAGTATATTTTTAAGGTAGTAATATTTTTACTATATTATATACTTAATACCTAGAGAATTAATACTTAGAGTATACATATATATTATTACTAATACGAATAGGTTACTATAATTAAATCTCTCTTTAATATTTTTATAGGATTTATTTATAAACTAGCTATAATAAACTTATATAATATACTTAATATTAATTTAACTTTTTACTTAAAACTAGTATATAATATTTTTTTTAATTTAATAGTATTTTTAATAAAGTTAATAAAGAATATTAATTTTAGTAATACTTAGCTCTTACTAATAAGAGTATATTTAAAAGTAGCGTAAATAATTTAATAATAATAAATTTTAGAATTATTAGTAAAAACCGGGTTAATAAAGATATTATTATAAATAATTAGAGTTCTAATTACTATAGTAGTAGTAGTAAAGCCTATACTTTATTAGATTTTTATTTTATTTTTAATAGTAAGAGTTATTATTATTTTAAATAAATATAACTTATTACTAAGTTACTTTCTTACTTTTACTAACTAACTATAATTAGGTTAAAAACTACTTTTTTAGTTGTTTTATACATATAAATAGATTTTATTAATTATAAGTAACTAATAATAATAATAGAACTTATAGTTTTATAATATACTACTAAAGTTACTCTAATCTTAATAGCTGTCTAGTAGCGTTATTATTCTACTTTTTTTTAATACTTTTATTTTCTTTAATTTCTTAGAGTGCTTGCTTTTTTTTTTACTTTTATAATATCTATACTTTATTTATACTTTTATTTTTATTATTTTTTACGTTCCCTGCGCCTTAGGTATTTTTATTTTTAAATAAATTACTAAAAGCAATCTTAGCTAATATTTAAATATATATATATATATACTCTACATAATATTATAGTAATTTTAGAGAGTATTTAAGTTATTATTAAGAATAAATAATTAGATAGCCTGCTTGTACATATTATGAAATTCTTAAGCCTATTTTTATTTAACTACTTTAAGAGGACTTATAATAAGTATTATAAGTCTATTTTCTATATTAAAGAGTAAATTAAACTCTATTATAATAAAAGTCTTACTAAAACCTGTTATTATAACTCGTATAACGTCTTTTCTATTATATAGTTTTTATAATACTAAAATTTAGCCTTTTTATAGCTTATACTTAGTACACTCCTCTAGTAACTTTATACGCTTATTAAATAAAAATTAAGCGTTTTCTAAAAATAGCTTAATAAGTAGAGTTTTAGTAGTATTAATAGAATTAACTAGAGACTTATATAATAGTATACTATTACACGTGCAACGCTGTATATATAGCTAGCTAATTATTTAGTTATTTAACTAGCCTATATTAGTTATTAGCCTCTATATTATCTGTTTTCTCTGTATGAGATTCTCTTTTTAGTAATTTCTCTTATAACTACCTAAGTTCTATATATAATAAAACTAATCTAATTTTATTATAGGTTCGGATATTACTGCTTATAGCCTTTTATAATAACTTAAAACTATTACTAGAAAATAATATAATACTGCTAATAGAGTAATTAAATATAGCAAATTTAATTACACGTAATAAATCACGTAAATTTATGTTAAAAAGATATTTCTAATAGAGTATAAATTCAAACTTAGGCGTGTTACTATTAAATCTAGAAATAACTAACTAAACTTTTTAAAGAAAACATCCAAGATTTAGCTTACTAACTTTTAAAAAATAGAACTTAGTAAATATTAGATTAGTGTAGTATATTATATAGCTATGCTATATAGCTTAGCTTAAAGCTTATATTACTTTAAGTTAATATTTATAAATGTTTTCTAATTTTAGTATAATGTAGTAGGTAGTAGGTATTTAAGCCATATAATAAAACTATAACTTACTATTTTTAGTATATAAATATAGTAGCTAATATGCCTTATATATATATAATATATACTTAATATATATACTATCTAAACTTATAGTATAATATTACTATTCTCTAGCTTTACTTTAATAACTTGTATATAGTATGTATTTTTTAGTTCTAACTTATATAATTCTAACGTTAATTTACTTAATTATGTTATTTAAATATATTATAACTAACCTCTTAGAACAAATAGCAGCAATTAATAAAAAGAATTTAATAATAAGAATCTATTAAAATTTTTAATAAATACTATGTAGTAGGTATTATAAATTAACTATTTATTAAATTCATATACCTAAAGGCACAGTAGATAGCCTTATAGAGAAGTTTCTATTAGAAGTATTTAATATCTTCCACGTAAAAGCATATACGGCGAGTAGAAATATATATAATTAATATAATATAATTAAAAAATTAATTTTAATTATCTAATAACTCCAGAAACAAATTATAATTATAATTATATAATTATATAGTTTTATAGTTTAATTAAGTAGATTAGTAAGGCTTCTATAGGAAATAATAGATATAAATAAGACTTAATAATATATCTAAAATCTATATAATTAACTTAATTAAAATTAGTATGTAATAAGCTTAAATCTAGTAATCTTTTAAATATTTCTTTTATTACTAATTTATTTATATTTTTTATATCTTCTTGTCTACGGAGGACCTACTCTGCTAGCTGATTATTAATTACTTTATTATTCTTAATAATAAGTTAAATTTAGCTCTTAAGATACTTACTTTACTTTATTATCTTTATATTAAGTTTATATTATTTCTAAGTTATAGTATAACACGCGCTAGAGAAGACTTATTTACTTTTAACTAATATTAATAGAATTAATAGAATATTAATAGCTATATAAAATAGGCAGGGGAAGTTATGTTATTAAGTAAAATTAAGTTACTAATTTAAAATAAAGTCTACTATTTTCAGCAGACAATCTCTCTATTCATAAATTAAATTAACTTTAGTATATAGTATAGTAGAATTAATAAACTTATATTAATAAATTAATTAAATTTGTTAGTAGTTAATAACTGGACTAATTTTCTCTCATAGCGGTGTCTTTCTAGTATGTTTTTAATAATTTTTAAATTAATTAGCTAAGTAAATTTACCTAGAATAGCTATATATTTATACTTCTGTTACTAGAGCCTATATGCTGCCTTAATAGTTTAATTTATTATACTAGAATAAACCTACTTAATAGTCTTCCACTTATTATCAAAATATTTCTTATGAAAATAATGATTAAAAAGTAATACTATTATATATACTAGTGTTTAATTAGTAAGCTTATAATACTTATTAAAAGTAAACTATATTATAAAAAGTAATAATAATAAATTAAGATCTCTTTTATACTCATTCTACTTTATTTTAATATAATTAATTAGGTAGTCTATTAATTCTAGTACTTAATTAAGTATTATATTATTATATTTAAGAACTAGTATTATATTATAAAAGGACTTAAAGATATCTCTAGTTTTAATTAATATATTTTACTTATCATAATTAAGCAAGTTTTTGCTTATGTTATTATAATTCTTATTAATAAATATCTAAATATAGTTTTCTAGATTAATTATAGTTTCTAATATTATTAGCTAGAAGTTTTAGTGTGTATTATTATTACAAGAGAGGATCCTACTAGTAAGGTCTATAAATTATTAATAGTAATCTAGTAATTAATAAAATTATATAGTAATATTATGAATTTTTTTTAATACACTAATTTCTTTCTATCTTACTTATATAGACTTATCTTAATTATATTTATCTTCTAAATAAATTTTAAAGTGCTTTTTTTGTCTTATAAAGCTTTTTTATAGCTTTTATAGCTAGCTTTACTATACTTTTATCTTTAGTAAATAAAAAGACTTAATAGGCTAGATTAAGAATATAGTTTATATATTAAATTTAGTAGTGCTAGGCGCTCTAGCTTTAAAAGATATAACTAAATAATTAATAAAGCTTATTATTTAAGCTATAGTTATCTCCTATATATAGTATATCAGCTAGTAAATTAGACTTAGGCTTTTAAGTATATTAATTTATAATATAGCTTATTTTCTTCTTACTAATTTTATACTTATTATTATAATGCGGTTTTATGGGAACTGTTATTTCTAAGCTTATTTAAATTAAGTACTATATAAAGCCTTTATATAGACTATACAGACCCTCTTATCTCTAGAATTTTATATATATTCTGTCTATAATCTCTGTACGTAGCTCTGTAAGCTACGTCTTATAATTTACTTTATACTATATACTATTATTATAGTTACTAACTTTATTTATACTTTACTGATTTTTAATATTATGTAGTTTTATTTCTATATATTAGCTCCGCAACCCCCGCTAGTCCTAGAGAATAAAGATAAATTTCTATAATTTATACAGGAATAACTATAAGAATAGTTAGACTATATTATAGTTTTTTATAGTATTTATAAAGATTAACTATAGTAACTTGCTGCTACCGCGGCGGAGATAGTAGACTTTTATAAATAAGTTATAATACTTAAAAGAGTTTATAATTACTAGAAAAAGAAGTTATAGAAAGTTTAAAAGTAGATTATAGACTTACGTATATAGCTATAGTCTAGAAGTTTAATATCTACTATTTTTACTATCTCTATTGTCTCTACTATCTTTACTATCTTTACTATCTTTACTTTTATTTTTATTTTTATTTCTATTACTATCTTAACTGAAACTAAACTGCCTGTAATTATCTTATCTTTATTTATTTTTATTTTATTTCTAACTTATACCCTCTCTGAACGCCTATCTAACCCTAATAGGTTTAGTAGTAACTAAAATAACCTTAAATACTTTATAGTATAGATTTATATAAAGATAATTATAAATTAAGATTGTTTTCCTATCGCTAAATTCCGCATAGCTTATGTAAATAAATAACTTAAAAATATACTATATAAGTAAGTTTTTCTATATATTATTAATAGTATCTGCTGTTTATTAGACTATTTTATAATACTAGAAATCTTAGAATAAGCCTATAGAGACCTAAATTAAGTCTATAATACCTAACAAGATTTGTTTAAACTCTACTAGAAAAACTAAGAATTTAGTGCCTTTCTAACGGAATTCTAATAGTTAGTTCTTAAATTTAGTTTATTTAAAGACTTCTTACTAACCCTCCTAGAGAACGCTGTCTCTAAGGAATTATAGAATATACTATTTTATAATTTACTATTAAACTACTAGTACTATTTACTAGCCTATTATTTATAAGACTTTAAGAACTACTATTATTACTATAACTTAATTGCTTTTATAAATAGTTATAAGACCTATAATCTCTAGCTTATAACCTAAAAATATACTGTTTTTTTACTAATAGCTATTCCCACTATCTCTATTACTAAATTTATAGATTTAAGCTATTACTATTAACTGAATTTTCTAAGCTAGAGCTATAAGAAACGTCGTGAGTGCTATTACTATAGCTTAAAAAGCTATTTTATTACCTACTATTCCTATTCTAATACCTGCTAGTTCTGAAGTACTTTTACTTATATATTATTTAGTTTACTATTTTTGTTTTTTATTTACCTCTTTACTTGCTTCTATACTCTGCTATATTCTCTACTATATAGTTTAGTAAAAGTCTTAAGTTATAATTAAGTTATATTTTAGCTTTAGAACTACGCTCTTATAAGATCTCCGCTATTATTATCTATAAAATATTAATTAAAAAAGAGCTTAATTTATAGTCTTGTGTTCTTATATTACCTACTAAACTAACTTTTACTACTACTAAATACCTAATATAATTTATTAGCTATACTGTTACTATTTATAGCCTTATTAATAGCAGAGCTAAAGGAGACTTTATTAACTAAAATTAAACTATTTCTATAAGCTTTTAGCTAAAATAGCTAAAAAAAACTATTCTATTTTTATATTATAAATAGAACTAAGTTTTATAGTAGACCTATTGCCTTGTATATTACTATAAGGCTTTATATTAATAACTATACTAAAATAATCTACCTGTTTGCGACTATTTTAGGGTTATACTTTATTATATTAAGAGTATACTAACTACAGTACTATAACCTTTAGATTAACTAAACTATAAATATTTTTATATTTAATAGCTTATTTTACTATAACTATTATAAAATCCTATCTACCTTAGGGCGGACTTGTAGGATTGTTTTTATTCTATAGAAATTAATCTCTAAATTCTACTATAACTAAAAGGACTATAGGAAGTTAAATGTTTATTTTATATTCCTAAAAGCCTATACTACGTACACTTATTATAATAGCTATTATTTATTTACTATTTTTATAAAGAATATTAAGTAAGTTTTTATTATAATTAAGAATATAAATTTATAAAAGAAGCTCCTGCCTAATACCTGAAAATTTCTATCTTAGTTTTATTAGTTTTTTTTACTAGAAAAAGCTGAAAACTTGCTGCTGTACTATTTATATAATTATAATATTTAGCTAATAAAAGGAAAAACCTTACTCTTTAGCTGTCTATATTTAATATTTTATATAGAGTTATAAGTATTTTAGAAATAGCTTAATAAGAATCTTTAGAAAGAATTTATCCGCTCTAGTAGCTCCCTAACTGTATTTCTAGTTCTATTTATAAAAAAGGCAGATAGAGAACTCTAATTCTGTATTAACTATTATATACTAAATAAAATTATAGTAAAAAACTATTACCCACTACCACTAACTAAGGAACTACTAAATAATTTGAAGGGAATATAATACTTTTCTAAGATTAATATCCTATAGGCTTTTAATAACCTCTGTATTAAAACTAGTTAAGAGTAGCTTATAATATTCCGAATTTATTTTAGCTTATATAAGATACTAATAATACTATTTAGGTTAACAGGTGCCCCTATAACCTTCTAGTAGTATATAAATAATATTTTATAAAAATACTTAAACTGCTTTTATATTATCTATATAGATAATATCCTAGTCTATAGTTATACTTATACTAAATATAAAGAATATCTTTATTTAATACTAAAAAGCCTATAAGAGACAGGCCTACACGTAAAAGCGGAAAAATATAAGTTCTTTATAACTAAAATCTAATTTCTAGGCCTAATTATAGGCCGTGATGGTATTTATATAAATTTAAAAAAAATTAAAATAATAGCTAGCTAAATAATACTAACCTATATTATATATATATAAATGTTTATTAGCTTTGTAAACTTTTACTACTATTTTATATAAAAATTCTTTTATATTACTACTCTACTAGTCCGCCTAATACGGAAGAATATACTATTTAACTAGAATAATAGCTATAAAGAAGCTTTTTAGAGACTAAAAATAGTATTTACTATAGTATTTATTCTAGTACTATTTAACTAAGAAAAAGAAGTTATTATTAAAATAGACACCTCTAACTACATTTCTACAGGAATACTATTATAATACAAAGATAATAGTATTTTATAGTCTATTATATTCTTCTTAAAAAAGCACTTAATAATAAAATATAATTATAAGATTTATAATAAGAAACTATTATTATATTCTATAAGTGAGCTGCGCACCCAAGCGAGCTGCGCATCTTAGAATTCACCAAAATATCGAAATTTTCCACCTTAATATCTCAACAACCACTTAATAATAAATTCTAAAAATTGAAATTTGAGCTTTCATATACACATTACAACTTTCATGAGAGTTGCATAAACATTGGTTGAGTAGTTTCTGAGATATAGTGATTTGGCTTTGTTTTGGCTCCTAAATCGCTATATCTTAGAAACTACTCAACCAATGTTTATGCAACTCTCATGAAAGTTGTAATGTGTATATGAAAGCTCAAATTTCAATTTTTAGAATTTATTATTAAGTGGTTGTTGAGATATTAAGGTGGAAAATTTTGATATTTTAGTGAATTTTAAGATGCACAGCTCGCTTGGGTGCGCAGCTCACTTATAAAATATAATATTATAAATAGTTCTTTTTTTTATTTATACTAGCTTATAAAGTTTTTTTATAAATTTATAGCGTCTTTAGGTTATTCTTTACTATTTTATTATTTCTATAACTTCTTAAGTCTACTATAAATAACTAAAATCTAGTTTACTTTTTATAATAGTATAGTATATTAGACAAGGTCGACTAGAAAAATCTAAAGGTATTTTATATATTAGTTAATTATTTCTAAAGTACTAAAGTTTTTCTGTAGGCTGAAAAAATATTATATATTACTATAAATCTCTTTAATATTTATTTTCTTTTAGTTATAAGTTTTTATTAACCAGCTTAGAGGTTCACAGCAGCCTATAACTTTAAAAAAAAAAATAAGATAAGTAAGTAGTCTAATTTATAATAAAAACTTTTATTAATATTATATTTAATAAGCTTTCTTTAAATACTTGAGGTAGTAAAAATAAAATTAATTATACTAATAAAGTTTTATACAGACTACGTAATTATTCCTAGTAGGATTAAAAAACTAAGGTTTATATTTATAATAGTTTAAATAAAGTTATTTACTATTTTATATTATATTAGGCATCTTGTGCTGCTTTATAGTAGATAGTATAAATTAAAATCTTCTAAAAAAAAGTATTTACTAGGCTCTATAAGTTGCTTTTAGAGATTAAAAATAAAAAACTTTAAATTACGCTTATTCCTGCTAGAGAGTTTTAAATAAATATTATAGATATAAAGTATTTACTATTTAATATAGACTATAAAGATAGAGAAATCCGGCCTGTAGTGTCTTACTAATTATATATTTAATAAAAATTATTTACTAATAAGAAAGCAGGCCCTGTTATAGAAAGATAGAAAATATACTAGCTAGAATAAATACTTTATAAGGTAGTAGGTAGTATATATATGTTTATTCTACTATAGCTTCTAAATAGCAATAATATCTTACTAATTTTTAAAATTATAAACTAGTAGAATTATGATTTTATTTTTTATTTTTTATACATTTCATTAAGTAATACATAGCGTATTTATTAGGGGAGGTTTATAGAAAGAAATTTAGTAATATTTTAATTACCTAAGCTTTTTATAGGTCTATTTAAGAGTTACTTAGGACTATACTTTTTTATAAATAGTATTAGTAAACCTACTTCTATCTTACTTTACTTTTTATTATTTTAGAAAAATGTAATTTTAATGCCCTTTATGTTTTTATTATCTTAGTTTTATTTAGTTAGCTATTATAAGTAGTTTACTAAGTAACTATAAGTAACTATAATAAGTTTATAGCCTATAATAATAAATCTTTAAAGCCTATTTATATATACTTACCTAGCTCTTTTAGCTTTCTTTTATTATAAATTATAGGCTACTACTTATACTAGGTAGTTTTCTCTATAATTTATATAACAGACTTTATCTTCCTAGTTGCAGAGACTATATTTATAATCTAAGTATTTTAAACTAGTATAAAATCTATATTTCTTTATTATTCTATAAAATCTAGCAGTATGGCTGTATTTTTAATAGTTAAAGTATTAAATTACTTTACAGTCTTTATAGTAGAGTTTATATAAAAGTAGTTTACTATAAAAAAGTAAGCCTTTATTTATTAAGAGATTAGCTTATTCTAGGTAAGTAAGATTAATAATTAGAAAAAAAATAGTTTTCTACTTTTAGATTACTTTTATAGGCTACTTTACTTTAAGGATTTTAATTTAGTTCTAGATATATTAGTTCTAGCTATAGAGTTCCTAAATAGCTATTTTTTAATTTAAATAGTTAATTACAGATAGTTAGAGACCGTATGTGATAACTATAAATTTCTTATAAATAAGTTTTATCTTTATATAAACTTTATAAAGCTAGTTATAGTCCTTCTCTAGCTATTTTTTTCCTATTTTAGTATCTATAGTTAGCGTAAGGTCTTTACTAGAAAGTTTATAATTTACTAGAATTTTATTTACTATACTTAATCCTCTCTGTGCGTTTATAGCTTAGATAATATTAATTATAAGTTTTCCTTAGTCTTATACAAAGACGGCGGTTCAGGAAATAATAATTTTATAATATAAATAAGTTAAAACAGCTTTATATATAAGTATAATAGTAGTTAAAATAATATTATTAACTACTATAGCAGCATAAGAGAGGGGGCTATAGCTTATTTTTAGAATTATAATCTAGAAAATAAAAGCATAAAAGTAGTTTTTAATAGTAGAGAGATATTTCTAAATACTTTTACAATCTTTAGCTAAGTTAAAATATAATTAAAAAAAAATTATATAAAGTTATTATTATATCTTACAGACTAAAGCAGTACTATAGCTAGAAATAAAGATATTAATTTAATTAGTTTCTTTCTATAAGCTAGTTATATAGCTGCTAGGTATTATTTATAATAGTATAAATTAAGTTTATAGCTCTAAAGCTAGTTTCTAGGGGTCTAGTAGCTAGTCTATATACTATAATAATATTATCATAACTCCGTAAAGCGTTTAGGCTAAGTTTTTAAGGTATATTTAATAATAAGAAGCTAATTTACGTATTTATTTCTTATAATAGTTAAAAGTGCTTTATAAAAGTAATATATTTAAAATAATTTAGTAGTTATATAATCTATTAATTTTAAAATAAATATAAATAATTTAAATATAGTTTAATTTTTTACTTAAATTTTAGTTTTCTTATAAAACTATTAAACTTTTAATTTAACTTTTAATTTATTTTAACTTTTATTCTATTTTTTCTTTTATTATTTTATATAAAATCTTATTTTATAATAAAAGACTAAAATATTCTAATATATTACTTTAAAATAAAAAAATTATATTCTTAACTTTTTCTTTTATATTTTTTATTTAAACTATAGTACTTAGCTTTAGTTTATAACTTTTATATAATCTAAAAGAATTTAGCTAATTATAATTAATAATATACTAAATTTAGTAATAGTAAATAAAAAGTATATTTATTTCTAGTACTTAAATCTAGTTATATAAAATAAATATACTACTAGTATTATTTTATATAAAAACTTAAAATTATATAATAGCTAAGGTAGCTTAGTTGTAGTTAATTTAAAAAATATTTATAATATCTTAGTTACTAGCCTAGCTAAGTATGTATATTAATCTAAAAAAATATAATATTAAACCTAATAGTTTAATCTAGGCTAGTATTAATATATATATATGGTAGAAACTTTTTTACATAATTTAATTTTACTAAAAAAGGTTTATTATATTATTAAATTATTTTACTTTAAAAGCTTAGGTTTTTACATTTTATATAGTATTAAACTTATTTTAAAAAATTACTTTATAAGAGGCTTAAGTACTAAGCTAAAATTTTAAAAAAGTTTACTAAAAAAATATTATAAACTTACTAACTTTAAGGCTTTATAGCTATAGTATAATAATATACTTTTATATTATTTAATATAGTAAAATATAGTAAAATATCTAAAAAATTACGCCTATAAAAATACTAAAAAATTAAAGTATATTTATTTAAAATATTGTGTAAAATAATTAATTAATATTATACTAGCTACTTTACTAATTCTATTTATCTATTATACTTATAATATAAAGTTTTTAGAAAACTAGTTAAAAGTCTTTTCTATTTTATAATTTAAGCTTTATGTATATTAGAAAGTATAGTAATAATAAAAAAGTTACTAGTATAATAAAACTATTAATAAAATATAAGTTAAACTTTAAAGAGTTTAATAAACTCTATTATATTATTAATATAAAGAAAAATATAAAGGGTAATACTTAACCACATATAAAAACAATATAAAATTAAATATTTTTAAATAAAATTTTAAAGTTTAACTAAGTTTTAATAAAGTGTAAAGAAAAGTTTAAAATTTTATACTTAATATTTTTTACTAAAAATTAGTAGGTAAGCTTAAAGAGTATTAAGTAACTAATTTAAAAAAAATTTATATAAAAAACTACCTAGAAGTTACAGCTTAGCATAATAAAAAAATAAGTTTAATAAATAGTATTCTATTTATAGGGTTTATTACTAAGGCTAGTAAACTAATAAAATTTATAAAAAATTTAGAGTATTAATTTCTTTTTTTAATTACTTATAATATACATAATACTTTACTTTATTTAGGTTTTTTAAAAAGGTAGTTTATTATAATTAGTTTTAAAAAAAATTTATAGTATAGGTATTAAGTAGTAAGTTATTAGCTTTTTTTATAAACTAGAAATATTAATTTTTTATAGAAAGTTAAGAAGCTACTTTAAAGCTTTATAGTTAATTTATAGTATAAAAAAGTACTATAATTTATTAGATATAAAGGCTAATATAATTTAATAAAAGCTACTTATAAATATAATAATAAGCTTTTAAAATATATTAACTATTATATAAAATAATTGTAACTTTAATAATAATATAAAATATAAAACTATAACTTGTTAACAAAATTACCTTATTATTACTACTAGTAAAATAATAATAAACCTTTTATTACTTAAAAGTAGTTTTAAGTAAAATATATATAATTAGTTAGTTTAATTTATTATAATTTTTTTTTTTAGAAACGAGCTTAAAAAAGACGTTATAAAGTTATATTAATATCACTAAATTATTAAAAATATTACATATTTTTACTTAAAAGTACGTAATCTTTTTATAAATATAAAATATAAAGACTTTTTTTTTTTTAACTTAATATACTTATTATAAATAGACTTTTTTTAAAACATATATCTATTTATATTTAGTCTAATATATAAGAATAAGAGTACTACTAAAAAGACATATAATAAAGTTAATAATATATTTAGTAACTATAATAACTATAATAAGTTCTATAAAAATTAATTAGAATTTAATACTACTTATTTTAAGAATAAATCTCTTTATTTAATAAATAGTAATTAAAAAACTATTAGTCCTTTATAATTTATTTAGCGTAAGTAAAGTAGTAATAATAATACTAATTAATTTTATTTATAGTAGTTTCTTTTAATTTTAAACTTATTTTATTTTTATATAAATTATATAAAATTATATATAATATATATAGTAGTACTAATATACTAGTTAAATTTTTTAATTATAGTAAAATATATCTAAAAGCTAGATATAATAATTTATTATTATTTTACTATAAAATAAAAGTTACTATAAAGTTTTTTTATATATATAATAACTATATTTTATTTAAATTTTAACTTAAAAGTTTATAATACTACTAATAAAACTATAAATATTTTTTTTAAAATAATATTAAGTTTATTATAAAAAGTAAAATTTACTTTAAGTACACTAAAAATTTCTTAAAATTATAAACTAAATATAAAAACGTTTTTATATATAATACTAAAGAAAATAATATAGATAAACAGTTTTGTAACTATATTTACTTTTTTTATAATATAAAGATTTACTTTATACTTAAATTTACTATTAAATAAGTTAATATTAGCTTAATTTAAAGTATTATTATAAAAAGCTATATACTTTTTATAAGTAGTAGTAAAATAAATTATATTAACTTCTACTTATATATATTTTATTTTTTAGTATTTAATAGAGTAATCTAAAACTTTAAATGTACCTTTCTTTTAAATATATTAATAAACTATAAATAAAAGAAAAATAGCTAGTTTAAAATAAATTAATTAAATAAGTATTATAACCTTTTACTATAATTACTAATATTAGAATATAAAAAAAATAAGTATTAATATAATAATATTTTTTATAAAAGTCTTATTAACTACTAGCTACTTTTTAGATATTTATAAGGTAGTTAAATAGCTACTTAGTAAAAATACTAATAACTATTATATTACTTTAAAAGCTATTTCTAATATAAGTAAACTAACAACTATTATTAGATAATTAATATATAAAGATTCTAAAAAACGTAAAAGTAACTTCTAATTATATAATATATACATAATTAAAATTATAAAACTTAATAGTAGTATTAAAGTTAATAAAAAGTAAAAAAATAAGCTATAACTTAAATTAAAGAAATTATTTTTACGTAGTATAAAATTATTTAAATTAAAAGTATTAAAAAAAATGTTATTAGCTAAAAAGTGTAAAAAACAAAAAAAAGCACTATTTATTTATAATTATAAACTTTAATAAGTATAATAAATTCTATACTATTATTAAGAATAATTTTATTTAAAAAAAAATATTAATAACTCTAGTTAACTAGCTACTTAATTATTTGTTAATAAATATATTATTAGGTACTATAATTCTTTACTTAGCTAACTAAATCTTTAAAGTTAATTTAAAGTATTCAAGTAAAAAAATATATTTTAAAATAATTTATAGAAACTAATAGAAACTATTATCTAATTTTTATAGTAAAAAAATTTACATTTTAATGTAAAAAAAAGTAAATTTATAAGTATTTAAGCCTTTATATAACTTATATTATTTACTATTACTATTTTTAGCTTATATTTAATATAAGAAATAAAATAATTTAACTATAGCTTTTATATAAATTATTAACTTTACTTTTTTTTTATACTAATCTTTTTTATTATATTAACCTCTTACTTACTTAACTTTAGTTAAGTTTTTTTTTTTTAAAGCTTTTAAGCCTAACTAACTATATATAAATATTAACTACTTTTTTTTTAATTAAATTTTTAGTACTTTTTTATAGTTAAAAACTAGTTTAACTATATTTTTTTATTTTAACATTAAGACTTAACTAACTATATGTAGATATTACTAAACTTTTTTTAACTAAATTCTTAATATTTTCTTGTAATTAAAAACTAGTTTAACTATAAATTTTTTTATTTTAGCTTTAAGATTTAGTTAACTATATATAGATATTACTAGACTTTTTTTTTTTTTACTAAATTATTAGTACCCTTTTATAGTTGAAAACTAATTTAGTTATATTTTTTTTATTTTAACTTTAAAGCTTAGCTAACTATATATAAATATTACTAAACCTTTTTTTTTTACTAAATTATTAGTATTTTTTTATAGTTAAAAATTAATTTAAGTATGTTTTATTTTATTTTAGCTTTAAGACTTAGCTAACTATATATAAATATTACTAAGTTTTCTTTTTTTTTTACTAAATTATTAGTATCTTTTTATAGTCGAAAACTAATTTAGCTATATAATTTTTTATTTTAGCTTTAAAATTTAACTAACTATATATAGATATTATTAAACTTTCTTTTTTTAACTAAATTTTTAGTATTCTTTTATAGTTAAAAACTAGCCTAGTTATATTTTTTTTATTTTAGCTTTAAAGCTTAGCTAACTATATATAAATATTTCTAAACTTTTTTTTATACTAAATTATTAGTGCTTTCTTAATAGTTAAAAACTAGTTTAGTTATATTTTTTTATTTTAGCTTTAAAGCTTAGTTAATTATATGTAAATTTTTTTTAATAAATATTATTTTTAGTATACTTAAAAAATCTTAAATTTATATATATTACATTTTTATAACTTTTTAAGGCTTAAATTTTATATTATAAATTTTACTAGTAGTACTAGTATAGTTATAGTTTAAATTATTTAATATATATATTTCTACTAGTTTTTATTTTATAAATTTAAATAAAGTATAGTTTAGTTTACTTACTATTAACTAACTTTAGTATTTATAAGTTTATAGTTTTAAAGTCTTTAGTACTTTATATTACTAAAATATAGTTAAACTTTTATAAACTTAAATAGTTTTAGGCGTTTAATTTATATAGTTTTATACTAAAACTTATATAAATTTTATAATAGACTATATTAACTCTAGTTGGTGTAATAAAAAATAAAAAATTAAATATATTAATAGTACTTTTTTATATTAAATTTTAACATAAATATTCTTTATTATAATTATTTTTAAATATTATTATTTTTTTACTATAAATTACTATTACACGGAGCTCTAGTAAAAAGAAAAATATAAATAATACTACTAATAGAAAAGTAGTAATTTTATTAGTTTTAAGTTAAGTATTATTTTTTAAAAAATGTTTATTTTACTTTTTAAAAAGAAACGTACTTACGTTTTAAATTTTTTTTATTTTTTATTTCTTTTTAAACACTATAAAAAGTAAAAGATATTAATAAGTTAAAATAATCTATAAATATAAAAAGATTAATAACTTATTGTTAGTAGAAGTTAATTTAAATTATTTTTAGTTAAAAGCTTATAAGTTTAGATTTATTAATATTAAGGACATAAAAATAAGTATTAGATTAGACTTTTATTAAACTTATTACCTACTAAAATATAGTTTAATAAATAGTACTTACTTTTTAGCTTATATAATAAAGTACTTTTATAAAAGTATTAAAAAGTTCTAAATTTCTTTTTTTATATTTTTATATAATCTAACTTTAGCTTAATATTATACTACTTTACTAACTTTAGCTAGTAAGTTATTTTAAGTTTTAACTTTAATATTAAATGTTTATTTTACTTTTATATATAAACTTACTTTAAATTTATTTAAATAAGCTCTTATAGTAGTTTAAAGTTTTATTTTATATATAATAATTAAAACTTTTATTAACTATACATAGCTTTAGTTAATTTAGCTAAAATAAATATAAAAATAGATTAAAAAAAACGTGTTATATTTTTTTTTAAAATTAGAGTAAAAAATAACCTACTAATATATATTTATATATACTAGTTCTTAACTATATAAATTTTTAGCTTAAAAAACAGCTTTTTTTTACTATATATTAATAATTCTATTTATTAAATAGCTTTATATTATTTATAAAAAAAGTTATAATAATAAAAACTGTATAATTAATAAGTATTTTTAATTTCTACTAGTTTAATTTAAAGTATATTTTTTAGTATATACTTACTATAACTAGAATATTTTTTTAGTATATATAGCTAAAGCTTTTACTTATAAAAATATAAAAACTAAATAGTTAAAATAATAACTTAAAAAAAGTATTTATAATTAGAATAAATTAATAGTTTATACTCTAAAGTAGATATAAAAAGTAATAGTTTTTTTATTTTTTTTAAAAGACTACTAGTCTTTTCTTAGTTAGCTTATTTTAGTTATTATCTATTTTTAATTTTAATAATAATAGAAATATAAAGTCTTTTCTAAGTAATATTATTATAGTAAAATTTTTTAGAATTAAATATTTTTACTAGCATTAAATTTATTACTAGTTTTAAAAATATTATAAACATAGCTATAAACTTTTATATACTAGTAGCTAAATATTTATACTACTAGACTACTAATTAGTACTAACTAAATATAGTAGCTATTATTATTAAAAACTTGAAGCTAAAAAAACTACTAAATATATACTAAAGCTTTTATTTAAGTTAATAAACTAACTATTTTAAAATTAAAACTACTTTAATAATTTCTTTTTTATATTCTAAAGAGCCTTTAGTAGTAGTCTTAATAGTATATTTTTATATTTCTAATTTAGAATATACTATAGTAAATTATTATATATAGTAATCTAATTAATATATAGCGTAATATATTTTAATATATTATATAAATAACTATTTTTAGTTAACATAAAATATGTGTATTTTAAAGTATTATATAATTAAAACTACTTTTATAACTTAGTTAAAAAGCTTATATAATATATACTTTTTTTTATTAATAAAAACCCTTTTTTTTTAGTAAATATTTTTTATTAACTTAGGTAGTTTTAGTAATAGGTTATAGAAAATATAATAATAATTTTTATTTATATTTAGAGTGCGATTATTTTAGGTCTTTTAAAAATAGTTATATATAATTTAATATATATAGTTTTTATTATTTATAAGCTTTTAAAAATATAAAAGTAGTTTAGTTCTATACTTTACTTTAGCTTATTTAGTAATATTATTTTTATAAATATTAATATTAGATTTGTTTTTATTATTAGACTTTAGTAAAAATATTAGAATAAAATTTTACTTTTATTTATTTATAAGTAAGTAAGTATTTTAAAAGCTTTTTACTTACTTTTTAAATAATAGTATATACTTTTTTAGGTTTACTATTACATATAGCTTTTTTATAGTACTAAAAGATAATACTAAATTCTTTTTTAATATTAGAAACCTATATAAGACTACTTTTTAAATATTAAGTATATTAACTTTTATATTAATAGTTTTTATAGTTAATATTTTTTAGATTTTTAAGTTAAGCTTTTTAAACTCATTTAATATTAACTTTTTCTTTATATAAAAAACTTAGTAATAAAAGATAATAATTATATTTTTAATTATAGTATAATTATACTTTATTAAATATAATACTTATAAGTATTAATTTATTAAAATCTAACTATTAGTAGCGTTCTTATAATTATTTTAGAAATTCTTTTAGAGGTAGTAAAATAGTTTTTAAGTATTTTTTTATTTATTTTAATATAGTAATTTTACTAGATATAAAAAATAAAAAGCTATACTATATTATTAAAAAGAAACTTTAAACTAGTAAAGGTTTTTAAAGTTTTTTTTATTATATAACTATATTAAAAGGTAATCTTTTTATATATAATTAGTATTTATATAATTAAGTTATTACTATAGCTAAAGTTTATAAAGTCTATTAATTTATTTATTATATTTTTATTTAGTATAGCTAAATAGGTAAATTATAAAGTAAATTTATTAAATAATAAATATATTTAACTAAGTTATTAGTAGACCTTTTAAAAGTTTTCTTTTTATATTTAAATAAAATACGCCTTATTAACTACTATAAAAACTAGTTTATAATAAAAAATATATTATTTATAAATAAGTTTTAAAAGTTTTTATAAATTACTAACTTTAAATTAAAAATTATATAAGAAAATTAGCTAGTACAGGCATATTTAATTAACTTAGTTTAATTAAATATATTAGTATTTAAAACTAATATTAATTTATCTACTTATATAATTATTTACTTTTAATTATTTATAATCTTATTTAAAAGTAATATAGCTAGTGTAATTTTATATTTAAGTAATAATAAAATTAACTAAAGTATTATACTTTTTCTAAATTTATTTTTTACTACTAATATTATATTCTTTTTTTTTATTACAAGTTAATAGATATACTTTATTTATATAAACTTTAGTAATTTTCTAAATAGTTTCTTAATAATTTTAGTAATTAGGTTAAATTTATGTTACTTTTAGTATTACTTTAACTACTATAAGATTTTATTATTTTTAAGTCTAGTAATTACTATATAAAGATTTTTAATAACTTATTTAATAAAAAACATTTAATAATATAATCTTATTTATATAATCTTCTTTTATATATTACTTAGTATATTTTATATATTAGTATCTAATAGCCGTGTACGCTTTTATAAAAGTTAAAAAAAAAATAACTATATTATTAAATACCTTATAATTTATTTAGATAATTAGTATAGATTTTACGTATTTTATAGTCTAAATATATTATTACTATTAAAATATCTATTTTTTTTGTTTATATTTATACTACTATTACTAAAGAAGCTACTAATTTTTATAGTAGATATAAAATACTAGTAATATAACTAAACTATACTATATAAGAAATAATAAATATATATTTTAATTTAATAGCTACTAAACTATATAAAAAATATTAGTATAAATAGTTATATAATATAATATTAATATACTAAAAATAATACTAAATTAATGTGTAGATAAAAAGTATAATTTTATAATTTTAATATATAATTTCTTTATAGTACTAATATAAAATATTAATAATATTAAAATAAAAAAAATTATATTAAGAATATCTAAATTACTTTAGGCTTTAATTTTTAATTTAAATTATATAATATTTATAAATCTAGATTTTATATTTCTTAAGTCTTTAAGTTTTTAGAAACTTAAACTATATTAATTAATTTTTTTTAGTATACTATTTCTATAGTATAATAACGCTATATTATAATTTTATTTAAATATTTAAAATAGTAATATTAATATCTAAATTACTTTAGGCTTTAATTTTTTATTTATAATTTATAATATTAATAAATTTAACTTAAAGTTAGCTTTAGTGTTATTTTTAACACTTTTTTTATATAAAAATAAAAGTAAACTTTATATAAATATTCGACTCTATTTTTAGGCCTTACTTTAAAAGTTTAGACTTTTTATATTATATACTATAAGAGCTAAATTAGCTTCTTTATAAAAGACCTAAATATAAAGCTAAAAATTTATATAAAGTTTAGCTTACTTTCTATATAAAAAAGTATTAAAAATTATATTAAAGCTAACTTTATAATAAATATATTAATATTATAAACTATAAATAATAAATTTAAAGTTTAATATAATTTAGATATTTATATTGCGATTTTAAAAATATAAATAAAATTATAATATAGTGTTATTATAATGTAAAAAAAGCATACTAAAAAAATTAATTAATTTAGTTTAAGTTTCTAAGAACTTAAAAACTTAAGAAATATAAAATCTAGATTTATAAATATTATATAATTTAAAATAAAAATTAAAGCTTTATATAATTTAGATATTTTTAATATAAACTTTTTTATTTTAATATTATTAATATTTTATACTAGTATATTAGAAAATTATATACTAAAGTTATAAATTTTTATCTTTTATTTATATATTAATTTAGTATACTTTATTTTTTTATTAAACACTTAGTATATTAATATTATATTATATAACTATTTATATTAATATTTACTATATAGTCTAACAGCTATTTACTTAAAATATATATTTATTATTTATTATATAGTATAGTTTAGTTACGTTACTAATACTTTATATTTACTATAAAAACTAGTTATTTTTTTAGTAATAGTAGCGTAGAAATAAGCTAAAATAAAAATAAACCTTTTCATAGTAGTATATTAAGGCTATAAAATTTATAAAATTTATACTAATTATTTAAATAAATAGTAAGATATTTAATAATATAATTATTTTAAAATTTTTTTTACTTTTACAAAAGCACGCGCAGCTATTAAATACTAATATATAAAATATACTAAATAATATGTAAAGGAAAATTATATAAATAGAATTATATTACTAGATATTTTTTACTAAATAAGTTGTTAAGAGTTTTTATGTAGTAATTACTAAACTTAAAAAAAGTAAAATTTTATAGTAATTAAAGTAATATTAAAAGTAAAGTAAATTTAACTTAATTACTAAGATTATTAAGAAACTATTTAAGAAATTACTAAAGTTTATATAAATAAAATATATTTATTAGCTTATAATAGAAGAGAAGAATATAATATTAATAGTAAAAACTAAATTTAAAAAAAATATAATACTTTAATTAGTTTTATTATTACTTAAAAATAAAATTATATTAGTTATATTATTTTTAAATAAGATTATAAACAATTAAGAGTAAATAATTACGTAAGTAGGTAAATTAGTATTAGTTTTAAATACCAATATAACTAATTAAACTAAAGTAATTAAGTATATTTATACTAACTAGTTTTTTTATATACTTTTTAACTTAGAGCTAGTAATTTATAAAAATTTTTAAAACTTACTTATAAATAATATATTTTAAAATAAACTAGGTTTTATAGTAGTTAATAAGGCGTATTCTATTTAAATATAAGAAAAAAACTTTTAAAAGGCTTATTAATAACTAAATTAAATATATTTACTACTTAATAAATTTAATTTATAGTTTATTTATTTAATTATACTAAAAAAAAAATATAATAAATAAACTTATAGACTTTATAGACTTTAATTATAGTAATAATTTAATTATATAAATATTAATTATGTATAAAGAAATTACTTTTTAATATAACTATATAATAAAAAAACTAGGGGAAACTTTACTAATTTTAAATTTTTTTTTTTTAATAATATAGTATAGTCTTTTATTTTTTATACCTAGTAGAATTATTATATTAAAATAAATTAAAAAACACTTAAAAATTATTTTACTACTTTTAAAAAAAATTTTAAAATAATTATTTTTATTAATAGTTATAAAAATACTGTTAATAGTTATATTTTAATAAATTAATATTTATAGATATTATATTTAATAAAGTATAATTATATTATAATTAAAAACATGACTACTATTTTTTATTACTAAGTTTTTTATATAAAAAAAAAAGTTAATATTAAATAAGTTTAAAAAGCCTAACCTAAGAATTTAAATAATATTTACTACAAAAGCTATTAGTATAAAGGTTAATATACTTAATATTTAAAAAGTAATTTTATATAAGTTTTTAGTACTAAAAAAAGACCTTAGTATTATTTTCTAGTACTATAAAAAAGCTATATATAATAGTAAGTCTAAAAAATATATATTATTATTTAAAAAATAAATAAAGAGCCTTTAAAATACTTACTTATTTATAAATAGATAGAAGTAAGATTTTACTTTAATATTTTTACTTAAATCTAATAATAAAAATAAATTTAATATTAATATTTATAAAGATAATATTATTAAAATGGCTAAGATAAGGCGTAAAATTAAGTTATTTTTATATTTTTAAAAACTTATAAATAATAAAGACTATATATATTAAATTATATATAACTACTTTTAAAAGACCTAAGATAATTGTACTCTAAATATAAATAAACACTACTATTATATTTTTTATAACTTATTACTAAAACTACTTAGGTTAATAAGAAATATTTACTAGAAAAAAAGTCTCTTATTAATATAAAAAAAGAAGTATATATTATATAACTTTCTTAACTAGGTTATCACAGTAGTTTTTAACTATATAATATTTTAAAATATACATATTTTATATTAACTAAAAGTAGTTATTTTATATAATATTTTAAAAGATATTATACTATATAGTAATTAGATTACTATTTATAATAATTTACTATAGTATATTCTAAATTAAAAATATAAAAATATACTATTAAAACTACTACTAAAGGCTCTCTAAAATATAAAAAAAAAATATTAAAATAGTTTTAATTCTAAAATAGCTAGTTTAGTAATTTAGGTAAAAATTTTAATATATATTTAATAGCTTTTTTAACTTTAAATTTTTACTAATAATAGTTACTATATTTAATTAGTACTAACTAGTAGCTTAGTAGTATAAGTATTTAGTTACTAGTATATAAAAGCTTATAGCTATACTTATAAGTTTTAAAATTAACAACATTTTTAAAGCTAGTAATAAATATAATACTAGTAAAAATATAACTAATTTTAAGATATTATATTATAATAGTATTATTTAAAAAAAATTCTTTACTTTTACTACTATTAAAGCTAAGAATAGAGATAATAGTTAAAATAGGTTAACTAAAGAAAAGCTAGTAATTTCTTAAAAAAAATATAAAAAAACTATTACTTTTTACACTTACTTTAAGGTATAAATTATTAATCTACTTTAATTATAATTTTTTTTTTAAGTTATTGTTTTAAATAGCTTTTATATTTTTATAAATAGAAGCTTTAACAGGAGCTTGTCCTGGCAAAGGTAGTGGTTGTCTGTTGTGGAGACAAATCCATTGATTTTGACGACATTTATGGGCTTAGCCTCGATTGGGGCTCATTCGAACAAGGATTCGACGCCGCGACTTATCAAAATGATGAAACCACGTACGAGGGGATGGAACACCATCCAGACGATTCGCGGGCATCGACGACGAAAGGAGGTGGTGGAATGGGAGATGGGGGGAGAGGCCCCGTTTCTAATGAGCATTAAGATGTCAGAGCGGGGTGATGTCGCGATGTTGGATGAATTGATTGGGGTATACGCCCAGTATCACGAATGCAGTCTTCCAAAAGACAAAGTCTACGGTTTCCGTGAGCTAGTTCCACAATGGAAAGAAAACCTTGTGGTAGATTATAAGCGTTCTGACTTGGAAGTCTTTCTGGACGTTGCGAAGCTTGATTTATTTGAACCAAAAGAGCACGGAGGATGGCATGTAGCATTTCATTTGTGGTCAGCAATGGGATTGGGAGATAGCGAGAAGTTCAACGATTGCCTACGGCAATTTCTCCCCGAGGTCTATTTGCGGAAATGAGTGGTCCAAGTATACTATTGACCATCTGTGTTGGTGGATATATTGTGACTTCAGCCCTGAAAGGAGCTGCAATCGGAGGTGTTGCTAGGTTGGTCGCATTGGTGGTTGTGTTCTTAGGGACGTTCCGGGAGGTGAAAGCTAATGCAGTAGACGACATGATCATGTTCACCGAAGGAGACCACAGATAGCAATTGTTTGGGCGCGTTACTTCATCTATTCATGTGGTGTGTCATTATCATATATGGTAGTTGCGCAGTGACCGAATTCCGATCCAGTTCTGTCGTGTGTCCATCAAAGGTTGAGTTTTGTAATGTGAACAAACGTTGAGCAGCAAGTCAACTCTCATTGTCTTAGCTTGACAGTGTCCTGCTATGCGGGACTTCATGCCATAATAATCTCTTTACCACCAAGTAGTCTTCCTATGAGATGAGTAAATCATCACCGTATTCGTTCAGTATGTGGATCGCTTGCTTAAGGCGTGGGCGCAAGAAGAACACTAGCACAAGTAGCCTGGCAAGCTCCGTATGCGGTGTTGCAACCGATAATGGCGGGTGGAGCGGCGGCAGCGGCAATCGTACCAAAGGTAGCGCCGGCAGCTGCATAGCATGCGACGACGACGGTAGAACAGCCTGCTTGACAGACACCGTATGCGAGAGGACCGGCAACGACGATGGGTAGGGCAAACAGGCCAGCGGCGAGAACGTCCTTAATCTGCATGCTGATGATGTGCCTTAACTCGATAGGGCCGTTAGTAATTTGGGGGTTCCGTTGTAAATTTAAGATGTAGGTTAATTTGATGGTTGATGAGGAGAAGGTGGAGAAGGGCAGAATGACGGGGATACAGTTGAGCGCACTAGGCTCATCGCACCTTGGGTGGCCTACGTTCTTAGAGCGCCTGCCAAGGCCAGTGTTTCTGCACGCAGGGTATTATCTACGTCTCTACGGCAGCCACGGGTGAACAGTCACAGACTTGGCAAAGACGATATTGCGCATGAGCTAAGTCAAATTACATTACAGCGTATTTATGTTACGTGTATAATCGTCCGCGCTAGCTAGGATTGCTTATCGTTTGAGTTAGAAGTACCAACCTGCGTAGCGAACTTGCGTAAACTTACCTGCTACACCAGTCACGTTATAGTTAATCACTTTGTAGCTTCGTTGTGGGACTCTAAGGCTTGGATATGAACTTCTTATATGTTTTAAAAATAATAAAAGTTCGATGATGGTGTGGTGTTGGAGATATTCTGTTGTGCTAAAAAAGTAGGCTTTCCAGAAATCAGACTCGAACACGGCCACGCCAACGTAATTTTCGCAGTAGGATGGTCTTAAATGTTGAGGAATAGCTAAAGCGCAATATTAAACTGTATTATAGTAATATTAATATCTGTATAATATCTAGCTTACTTTAAAATAAAAGTACTTTTAGTTTTACTTAATACATAAAAGTACCTAGTACATAAAGAGGAAAGTTATAGTTATAGTACTATAACATATATAGTAACTTATATTATAAACTTATATCTAAAGTTTAGGTAGAAATAAAAGTGTATAGTATATAATTTTTTATTAGTTTATTAACTAAAGTTTAGAGAGATATACTTACAAAAAAGTAAATAGCCTAAAAATAGAATAAAATAAGTAATATTAAATAGTAAAATTTAAATTATTTTAAAGTCTTTTAAAATAGCTTTTATTATTAATAGCTAAAGCTAGCTACTTTATTAATTTAATTTTTTTTTTAACTAGGTTTTCTTTTTTACTATAATTCTTTTTATAATGTAAAAAGTTATATACTAGTTTATATTTAGTTAAGCTATTAAAAACTAAGCTTAAATATAATAAATTTACTATACTATATATATATATACTATTTTATTACTATAACTACTAAGCTTTTCTATTTTATAAATAGATTTTATACTATCTAAATAACTAAACTATATAAAGATAGCTATATTTTATATTTTATTTATAATTTAAGTTACTTTATAAATAACTATTTTAGTTAATTCTATAATTAAAAGTACTTAATTACAGAATAGTTTACTAGATAAAAATAATTTTTTTTATTTATTTTTAATTTTATTCTAGTTATAGGCCTTTTACTAACTTATAATATAACTTTTACTTATTTTTATATAGTAAATAATTTTTAAAATAAATAGGTAGAAATACTTATTATTTAGTATAATAGTTTCAATATTTCTATTTACTACTTCTTTAAAAATAAAACTAGCTTTTAATTAAGACTTAACTATTAATATATTTTTTAACTTTAGTATTTTATATAGTCTTCTTAATAAACTAAATAAAGTTTATATTAGAAATTATTAAATAAGTTTAATACTCTAAATTTTACTATTAAAATAGTTGTTAGTTAGTTTAATAAGTATAATTAAATTATTATAAGAAAAGAACTAAAAGCTATTATCTTTTTATTATATTTATTTTTAAAATATGTTAGTAAAACTGTGATAGGTAATCTTACTATCTTATATTAAGTATAAGCAGAACTTAAAGTATTACTACTATAATAATAATATAAATTACTAAGGATTCGTATTATTATTACTGTTTATTTAATTATTATATATTTAATTAGTTATTACGTTTAGTAATTAATTAATGTAATTAATTCCTTTAAAGATAATATTTATGAGAACTTTATACTGCTAAGTATAATCTTTATAAGATTATAAGCTTAGCTAGTAAATTTTATATATCACTCTTTTTTATAACCTAATCTAAATTATCTATTAATTAAATCCTTATGGCTATTAAAAATGATAAAAGAGACTAGAGTACTAAAGCTTAAAAAAGCTATAAATCTTATTATATAGCTATTTAGACTTAAAAAGTATATAACAGTAAAAGGTATATAGAATGTAGTTAGATTTATTTTATATAAATAAAGTACTCAGCAAACGACTCCTCTAGTAATTTTATATTAAAATAATAATAAAATGTCTATTACTTTTAATAGTATATTATAAGAATTAGTTAGAGAGATAATTAAGATAAAGATACTCTCCCCCAGATAAACAGAAACTAATCTAGAAAAGAAGCTAAAATTTAGTAATATAAGTAATTACTAAGACTTTAACTTTACTCTAGAATTTATAAAGGACTAAGATGACTAAGTACTACATTCTAATAATAATAAAGTAATTAATGATATTATTATCTATTACAAGGATATACCAGCATAATAGGTTAATAGAATCCTAGTAGCTTAATAGGTCATTAATACTCTTATTAAGTATTATAAGATTAATACTAAACTATAGAAGTATTTAGTTATTAAATAAATCTAAACTACGACGTACGCTTCATGCAAAGACATAGAAGACTATACTAATAAATTCAGAATCCTTATTTAAGACATTATAGGGTAAAAGATCATAATTGACTTTATACTCAAGCATATAATAATCTATAATCTTGGAACGTACTTTATCTCTTTTTAAGAACGAAAACGTGATATAGGCATTAAATTGCTTTTGTACGATACTCTTATAAGTCAACTCTATAACGAAGAGCTTATAAACAAATCTTAATCTAAAGCTACATCTTTTATAATAAACATAAAAAGTAAGAAGTAGAGTTAAAGTCAAAGTAAATTACCTAGTATAGGTAAAGAACACAAGTCAAAGACTTGCCTATAGTGTAAAAGAGAAGGTAAGAAAGAAGAAGACTGCTAGTTTAAGCACCCGGAAAAGGCTACAGACGGCTGGCGTAAGAAGTAAAAGAATCTTTAAAAGAATAAAGACGGCAAAGTGACATAGCTTACCCTAACTAATACCCTAACTAATACCTTAATTAATACCTTTCCAAGCTTCTTTACCTACAGCGACAAATGCAAGACAACGTACGACACTTTATCAAAAGTCAATGTCTGTAATAATTACGCCTGGTTTACTGAGATACATGCCGCCAGTGGAGCCCTAAGCGGAACTGGAGGAATCGTATAAATCTTAAGCAAAGAAACGATACGGCTTCCATGCCAGCTTCGGAACGGTAAAACTTTCTTCTACACTGTCAAAGATGTTTGGTATCACCCAGACAGCCCTATTAACATCTTGTCAGCCATGAGAATGAGACGCGGGGGCTATACTCTTGATTGGAAAGATGGAGGAATTAAAGATTGAAAAGGCAATGAAGTGGCTGTAGCGTATGAAGAAGATGGAATCGTTCTTATCCGTACGGCAAAGACAGCAACAGACCTGTATATGGCACTGGCCATAAAGCCATCGCCAACTAAGAAGGTGTTAGCAGAGCAGCTCCATCGAATGATGGGATATATGGGATACAGCAATCTCAAGAAGCTCATGAAGAACACTACTGGATTGAAGCTAGACAGCCACCACCATGGCGCCTGCACATGCTGCTTGAAATCAAAGCTTTGGAAACAACCATTTGGCGAACGACAGCGCGCAAAGCGAGAAGGAGAGATTCTCTACCTAGACCTTGTACTGCTGATTAAACTAGAAGGATACAATCAAAAGCGTGGATACATTTCCATGACTGATGATTTTACTACCAGCATGGAAGTAGGGCTTATTTGCTCTAAGGATGAAGCTCTAAATCACGTGAAAGAGCTACAAGCTCGCCGAAAAGCACAGGGAAAACCCCCTATTGCGTACATTTTCTCAGACCGAGATTCTGTATTTATGAGTTAAGACTTTAAAGAATGGATGAAAGAAGAAGGAATTACTTACTGACTAATAGTACACGACACTCCATAAGAGAATGGACTTGCTGAAATAACCTAGTTTCATCTCCATGAAAAAGCAACGTTAATGTTAGCAGATTAAAATCTTCTAAGATTTCTCTGGCTACTAGTAATTAAATACGCTGTAGAGCTAAAAAATAGAAGCCTAGTATAAAGACTTAATAGTAAAACGCCGTACGAAGTCATCAATAGATGCAAACCGGATCTTTCCAAAATTCTAATATTCAGAACTGTTATGTACTATTAGAATAGCTAAAGAGCTTAATCTAAAAAGATTATACTATATAGAATTAGAGAGAGATTTATCAGGTTTGCAGATGGATTAAATAAATCTATTATTAAAGTCTGGAAAGAAGAGACACGGCAGATTATAAAGAAATAAAATTTTAAATCTAATAACGACTGTAAACCGTATGATAGACATTAATCTACAGAAGATAAAGAAGAACTTAACTTTAGAGAGAAAGTATAGTAATCTTTAATAGAAACTTATAGCTAATTATTAAATCCTCTATCTAGCCTATATCCTGAACTAGTAATTAATAGTTAAATAGTTAATTACTAAGGGGCGTATGAACCTATAGTTAAAATTATTAAATAGAGTCTATTTTATAAGAGGGAGCTGGATAGGCCGTATGAGCTAAGCTTTATACTATTAAAAAGAAAAGAAAACACTTAATATAATAGAGAGCGCACGTAAAGTGTGATTTATATCAGACTATAAATAATTAAAAACGCTAAAAGAGAAGTATAATAAGATGCTGTAATAAGCCTTAAGATAGAATTACTAATTTAGGAGCTACCCTTTTTAACGGAACTACTATAGTAATTAACACGCAATAATAGAGAGTAACCACCTTATAAATTCTATAATAAGTATATATATATAATTTTAATAAAAGTAGTAACAGTAAAAGTCTTAGTAAATATATAGAAAATAATTATACTTATTAGAATCTCTAATAAGTATTTCTACACGCTGTATATAGTAATACTTAATGAAATTAACTACGCCTATTAAAGCTTCTACTCTTATTTTAATGACGCTTTAGAATACACTTCTATTATAGCTAACATAAGTATCTATAAAAAGCTAGGTTTAAATAACCTAAAACTAAAATTATTTACAGCAGTAATAGAACAGCCAGATAGCATAAAATAGAAAAAAGTAACAGATATCGAAATATAGTAGTATTAAGAGAATAGGATGTTTGAACTTATTAAATTACCCACAGGGCGTATAGCGCTAGATAGAAAGTAGATATTTAAAGTTAAAAAAAAAGCCAACAATCAAATTACCAAATATAAGGCTAGATTTATAGGAAAAGGATTTATACAGTAATTTGGCATTAATTACGACTAGATATATACTAGAGTTATATGAGTATCTTTAGTATAAATAATATTCATACTTATAGCACTATTTAACTATGATATTATATAGCTTAACTTTATAACAGCATACCTTAATTTAGATTTTAATAAAGAAATCCATATTAAGCAAGCACCTGGTTATGTTTAAAAGAGTAAGGAATATCTTGTTTATAGAGTTAAGAAAGGCTTATACAGACTGAAATAATTAGCACGTAAGTAAACAAAATAGCTTATAAGCTTTCTTATTAAAATCAGATTTAAGCTACTTACGGCAGATAATAATGTCTTTATTAAAGGCACTATTTATACAGGACTTATAATTATAGTTTATGTGAATAATATTAAGCTAATTAGCAGTAATAAGCTAGCCATAAAGTAGGTTATTAATTAGCTAAGTAAGAAATTTAAGATAATTAATCTAAAAGGTATTAAGCACTATTTTAGAATAGAAATTAAATATGACTATAGCATGAGGATAATCACGCTCAGCTAGTAAACATATATTAAAAGAATTCTTAATAAATATAAGTATAGTAAGTATAGACGTAGGGTAAAGATACTAATAGTAATAGGTTAATATCTTAACCTATTTAATAGTATTACTACTAAAGCTTTAAGATAAGAATTTATTACCTAGCTAGGATTAATTATATATGCTATAATTACTACTTAGCTAGATATAATATTTACAGTCTTATCTCTTATACAGTATATAAATAACTCTAGACTTGAGTATTAGAAAGTACTTAAAAGAATCTTCTTCTACCTATATAGTATAATTAAATACTATATTATATTTAGTAGAGAAAGTAATAATAAAATTACTAGGTATATAGATACTAGCTTTACTAAAGATTCTGTAACTAAATACTTAATAGGAGTTTATATCTTTACCCTAAATAAAGAACTTATTAGCTAGACTTTAAAGCATTAGCTAATAGTTACTTTATTAACTATAAAAGTAAAATACATAACTATATATTAAGCCATAAGAGAAGCCATCTGGCTTAGGTAATTACTTACTAAATTAGGACTTTATTAAGAATCTGTTAAAATTCACGCAGATAATAAAAATACTATTACTTTAGATAAGAATTCTAAATTCCATAAGCATAGTAAGCACATTAATATATAATACTATTATATATAAGAGTAGGTATAAAGCGGATGAATTACTATATTTTATCTATTAACTAATTAAATAGTAGCAGACGGCTTAACTAAAGCTATTAGTTTAAAATTATATCTTTAATTTATTAATCATTACAGGCTTGACCTTAATAAAGTAAAGAAAAAATATAATTAAGATATCTCTAAAAGCATTATACGTAAGCTTAAGAGGGAGTATTAGTAAAATTATAATAAGTAATCTTATTACCTTACACTAAGCATAGGCAGAACTTAAAATACTACTACTATAATAATAACATAAATTACCAAGGATTTATACTATTATTACTATTTATTTAATTATTATGTATTTAACCAGTTATTACCTTTAGTAATTAATTAATGTAATTAATTTCTTTAAAGATAATATTTATAAGAACTTCATGCTGCCAAGTATAATATTAGAAAAAAAATTAGTAGTATTTTTATAGTATTTAGCTATATTTAGTAGCTATTTACGTATTTTACGTACTATGTTTTATAGTTTATAGTTTTGACTCTAAAGCGGTATTAAGCCGCTAAACGTAATACTATCTTATAAGATACTATAAAATACGTAATTATATTCTCTAAAGCTTTTATTACCGTTTGTAATATTTATATAATTTATTTATTATGTATATTATGCATATTATATATATTATGTATATTTTGTAAATTTAACGCTTTCTAAGTACACTATATATCTAGTTTATTTCTTATATATAGTATATATATTTTGAAGCACAGTTCTAAATTACTAGCTACTATTAATTTACTATATAAGGTAATAAAATACTATATAAGCTTTATTTACTTCTCTTTTTTTAATCTGCCTAAAGTACTCTCTGTGTTTACTCTAATATTAATATAGAATTAGCTTCTATATTAAATCTAAATATATCTTACATTATATCAGAATTAGCTTCTATATTAAATCGGATTTAGCTTTTATATTAAATTAGATTTAGCTTTTATATTAAATTAAATTTAGTTTCTATATTAAATCGGATTTGGCTCCTATATTAAATCGGAATATTAAAAAGAAGACTTTCTTAAACTTTTTTTTTTTTTATAGGGAGCCTAATTTAAATTTAATATAGAGCTCTTAAAATAGCTTAATATAAAGCTTAAGAGATAACTTAGTATACAGCTCTAGAGATAATTTAGTAAAGGTAACTTAGTATAAAGCTTTAAAGATAACTTAGTGCAGAGCTCTAAAGACAGCTTAGTATAAAGCTTTAGAGATAGCTTAATATAAAGCTTTAGAGACAGCTTAATATAGAGCTTTAAAGATAGCTTAGTATAAGTCTAAATACACGTTAGTAAACAGATTAGTAAAGGGCTTCATAAACCTAAATATTAACTTAATATAGATATATAAAGAAAGAAGAATAGAAGGAAGAAAATTCTATTAAAGTTAAATAGAAAACTATAAGTTTAGCTCTTCACATACGAAGAAACTTAGTATGTATAAATAGAAAATAGTAACTTTACAGGCTCACAACGCCCGTAGATATTAGTAATAAATTTTAGAAAGTAGATAGGCAAAAACTAGACTGTTTTACAAGTAAAATAGTATAGAATTTAGGGGGGGGACGTAGTATATTATAGTATTTAATAGCATTTTATAGTATCTTACTATATACTAATATTTAAAGTTATAATTAGCTGCGCTTTGCTATATACTAATATTAAAAGTTATAATTAGCTACACTTTATAGTAGAGTTATAAGTAAAATTACGTTTAGTAATTAAATACTACTAAATACTTAAAAATACCGGAAATACTAGAATAGCATGAATATAAAATCTTTAACCACGAATTTTTTTCCTGACGAACCTCCGTGAAAATATAGAGTAAATTACGTTTTCAATTTATAAAAAAAAAATTAGTTATTAAATAAGCTTAAAAACTTAACGCAATATGTTTAAAATAATTATAAAATTAAAAAACTAAAAATTATACTAATTATATATTCTATATTAAGTACTTAATATTTATAATAAATAGAAAAACTAAATATAGTTTAAGTATAACTTTTAAAGAACTTAATAAAACTTTAAACTAAATTATAGTTATATTTTTTTTATCTATTAAACTAAAAGAAAAAATTAAAGTAAAATACTTAAAACTAATTTAAACTTATAATATATTATTAAGAATATTTTAGAGATTATATAGTTTTAAAGTTAAATAAAGAGTTTATATAATTTTAAAAACTTATAGTCTAGTGTAAATTCTAGAAATTTAGTAATATAAAAATTCAATTTTTTTTATTTAATATTTTAGGTTTTTAGAATTTCTTTAAATCTACTATAAAATTTTTATTTAAAACCTTTATTAAGTAAATATTTATTTAGCTAGTAATATATTTTTAATTTTAGCTTAAAGAAATTATAGTACGAAAGTATATATTTTAAATTAGAGTTATTATTATATAGTTAATATATAATAAAACTAAAAGTATTAAGTATTACTACTAATTAGTAGATAGTAGACACCTAAGTATTAAATAAAAGTATAATAGTAAATACTATTAAGTGTATATTAACTTAAGTAAATAAAAAAATTATATTAATAATTATAAAAATTTATATAATATATTATAAGATAGTTCAGTGCTTAAATCTATAAATTATAATATTAAAAAGTAGTATATTTTATTATTTATTTTATTTATAGTCTAATATAGTTTCTTTATAAGTCTATATAAACTATTTAGCTATTTATATAATAGAAAAAATAAAACTTTTTAAGCTAAAAATAAAACTCTAAAATTTAATTAGTATTAGTATTATAATACTAACTATTTTATTTTTTTTATTTTTATTTATTTATACTTTACTAATATACTATTAGTATAGTAAAATCTTAAAATAAAAGTAGCTTCTTAGTTTAGATTAAGTACTAAGCTTAGTTACTATTAAAAAAAAAATATTTAGTATTTTATTAATTATTTACTACTTTTTTAGCTATATAAAATTATAAGAGCTAGAACTAATTATACTAACTTAAAAGTTATAAAGTAATTATTTTTATACTCTATTTTATTTATAGAGCTATATTATAATTTAAGGTTTTTATTTTTATTTTTATTTATTTTCTACTACTAAGATATAAGTAATACATAATAATATATTTAAATATTTAGTATATCTAGCTATAGTTATACTCTAAAATAATATTAAAAATATTCTATTTTACTAAAAGATTATTAAAGTTAAATACTTTTATATATAGTTAAGTTAAAAGAAAGCTTTTTATATAATTTAGTTTTATATAAAAATTCTTTAGTAAAGTCTTTATATTAAACTTAAACTAGTATACTAAAAAGTATTTATTTTTTTATATATATCTTACTAAAAATACTATTTATATTTTAATTATATTTTAATAAATATAACTAGCTTTTTGTTATGGATGATAATAGAAAGGTAGCTGCACCTAAGGAACTAAGAGAACTAGCTATAATAGCCAATAAAACACTAGAATAGAAACATATGTTTAAGCTAGAAAGGAAGAATTATAAGTAAATATAGAATATATTAGCACAAGCTAAGATACAGGCTAAGAAGTAAAAATAGAGATATAAAATTATACTAGTAGATTAGAAGTAATTACGCACGTAATAAGCAAAGGCTTAGTAAGCAGAGAATAAGTAAAAAAAATAAAAATTAAATAGACTTACTTAAGCTTTAATACTCTCTAGTATCTCTTAATAGTATTTAATATACTACTAATAGGTATATAATATACGTATGAGGGGTTTCCTATAAATATGAGATATAAAACAGCTCAAGAATATTTTAGATTCTTTATAGTTACTTTAAAATCGAGATTTTCTCTTTAAGTTAAGAATTAACCTTAAGTGAAATAGTTTAACACTATTTTATTAAATCTATTATACATTCTCTTCCTATTTTATGATAAGACTAAACTCTATTCTATTAAACTTAGGGCTATCTATTCCAGATACGGAAAGAGCTAAGAACTATTAAGTAATTAGTTAAAATAAAGTTATTAATATAAAACATACTATTAAGTTAAGACAACTTATAATATTATAACTACCCTTTTAAAGTATAGGAGAGGACGTTGGATTGATTCTAATAACAAATTTCTAATTACAGTTTATAATAACCTACTATAAAAATAAATAAGAACTTTACTTGTTAAATAATAGTAGTAGTAAAAAAGAAGTTATAGCAGGACTTTTATTTACTATTAGAAGTATATTAAGAGAAACTAAGAGCGTATAGTAGGTCATCTAGAAATAAAAAACAGCTATTATAAAGTTACGTAATACTATAATTAGTATACAGTAATAAATTAAAGCAGTAAAGAATAAAAGAGAAGGAATTATAAAGATCTAATTACTTTTTAAATTCAACGGGAATTAGGATGATCTCAAAACGTTTATAGCTATAATAAATCTATACTATTAGTTTAATCAAGCTTCATTCACGACTGACTAAGATTAAATTCTAGTAGCTAGTATAAATATAATAAAAAGAGCCATAAAGTAGTTTAAGCTGCTTATAAAAAACTATCTAGTAAAAAAAAACTCTAACCTAAGATTAGCAGGACTCATGAACTGTAATAATAATATCAAAAAAACCTTTAAAAATTATAAAAGCTTTAAGAAAGAATTAATTGTAGTCTTTAGTAAAATTAACGAAGAAATAGAGGAAATCTAAAAGCTTTAATAACTTAAGTAATAAATATCAGCAACTAACTATATAGTAGAGTTTAAATAAATCTAATTATAACTTAATTAGGTAGACTAACTATTGGTTATGATATACTACACAGGACTAAAAAATAGAATTAAAAATAAAATTTCATAAAAAAAGTAACCTAGTATATTTCTGGAAATTATTAAATAAGTAGTAACTATTAATAACTATTAGTACTAAAGGGAATAAGAAAAGAAGAATAACACTAGACCAGTAATCCATACACCACGAAAGAATAGAAAGAATACTTGAATTTATAATGTAATAAAAATTAATCATGTATTAATTAAAAATATATAGATTAATAAAAGGAAATAAGATAAACGTACTAGAGAATAAATAGACTAATATACGTGTAAGATATGCCTAGGATGCAGAAAAAAAAGACACTTTATTAAAAACTATAAATAATAGAAAGTAGATGTTAAATAGGCTTATGTTTAGACTAAGGCACTAGTTAAAATTACTATAATCTAAGTAGAACTAGCTAAGGACTAGATAACTAAAGAGACTATTATATAATAAATTTAAAAGAAATAATACTAGATTTATAAAAGCTACACACATTTTAGATAAGAATACAAAATACTATATTAGCAGGTTAAGAATTATTTAGTAGAATAAGCTAATAATATAATTACTATTATATAAAAAGCTACTATCAGATAATACTAAGCTAACTCTATAGAAGAAGTCAACTAATTCTATAAGATAATATAACAGAAGAGAGGACCCTTTAAAGTAGAGAATCAGAAATTTAGATAATAATAGAATTAAGAGACAATAAAAGGTAAAAAGCTAATATTTATAATAATTAAATAATAAGTAAGCTAGGGACACTACTAAATCTATAAATCAGAATACTATATAAAGGAATATTATATTACCAAGCACTAGAAAGTTATTTTAGAAGACAGAATGTATAAATACTAATAAGTATTATAGATAGTAGATAATAAGTAGTATAAAGGACTTAGCAGATAAAAACTAGCCACGTAAATAAATAAGATTTATAAATAAAAACTAATACTACTTATAAGTTATATAACTTACTACCATCCCGTAGGGCACCCTAAACTAGGATGGGATTAAAATAAGAAATCTAATAAGAAACTTACTTTACTAATACTATAAATATAGGATAACAATACCGCCGAGAGATCTATATAAAAGAAGTGCTAGATATATAAAAGAAAAACGTATATAAAATAAGAATATAAATAAGCAGCTTATACTATATGAGTTAAAAAACTAATAATAAAATAAGTACTAAAATAAATAGCACAGAAATAAAAACTTAACACGTAGTAAGAACTAATCTACATGGATTCTAAAAAGAAGCTTCAGAATTCAAAGACAGAGAAATATAAACAGTTAGACTAAAATAAGTACTAATTAGGATACTAATATTACTAGGCTAAACACCACTAAAATAAATAGCTAGCCACAGAATTACATGCTAAACTAAAAATCAAAGAATATTTCTTAAAATAAAAGTACCAAAATTATAGAGAAAAAGTAAGAAAAGAGTATAAGATATTACTATAAAAATAATATTAATTCTAATAATACCCTATTCACGGACCTAAGGAAGAAACATTAAGGAGATAACTACCACTTAGAAGTTAATAACTAATAAAAAACTAGAAGGCTAGTAAGTAATAACTATGCTGCTAGAGAACTAATTTAAGGTTAAAATATAAAAGTTAATACTTAACTATATATAACTTAAATGAAAACACGAAAATAAGTTATATATAGACGTATGTATTAATAGCTTTTAGATACAAGCACTTATAAACAGCAGAGCTAGTAAAATACTTATATTAAATAAATAAATATAGAGATACTATATCTTAACTAGAGTTTTTAAGAAACCTGTAAGAGTAGTACGCGTAGATAATAATCCAGTAATATTTAGAAAAAATCTAATTAATCTCGAAATAGAGAATATAACTATTAAGGTAGCAGGTTATATAGATAACTGCCGTATTAAGATTATAAATCTAGGTAGTAAGGATTTTATACTAGGATGGGACTAGCTAGCATGATGGAATTTACTAATTAACTAGAGAATAAAGTCTATAGAAACTAGGAAGAACTACTATAGATAAATAAAAGCTATAATATAGATAAAGAAAGTAACTCTTTATAATACCACGTTTATTATGCTAAACGAATATTAGAAGGAATTTAGAAAATAGTTTACAGAAGAACAAGAAAACTAAATACCAGAATATAAAAATTAGAACTATAAGATTATACTTAAGGAAGAAGAAAAACCGAAACCAGCACTATTATATTAAATATTCATTAAATAACAAGAGGAGTTATGACAATATTTGAATAATAATATTAAGAAAAAATATCTATAAGAAAGTAAAAGCGAGGTTACGTTACTAGTATTATTTATACTAAAGAAAAACAGGAAACTACGACTCTGTATAGACTATTAATAATTAAATAAAGTAATAGTCAAGAATCGCTATCTAATACCCTTAATATCAGAACTTATATATAAACTCAGAAGGGCCAAATAGTTCAGTCTATTTAATATTAAAAATAGATACTATTAAATATAAATAGTGAGCGGACATGAATAGCTGATAGCTTTTAAAATAAGTTATAGATTATATAAATATATAGTTATGCTTATAGGACTTACTAACGCACTAGTAATATTCCAAGCCATTATTAACTATATTCTAAGGGAATATCTAGATGTCTTTATACTAGCATATTTTAATAATATCTTAGTATACATAAATAGGACACTAGAAGAATATATTAAGTATATTAAGAAAATATTACGGAAGCTTAAGGAGCATAACTTATATATATAAATAGAAAAATATATATTCCATAGGAAAGAAATCAAGTTTCTAGAATATATTATATCTAGAAATAGGATAGCAGTTAACTTAGATAAAGCTAAGGATATTCTATTATAGCTAATACTAATAAATATAAAAGAAGTTTATTCTTTTCTTAGATTTATAGAATTCTGTAGGTAATTTATTAAGAGCTATTTAAGAATTACGACACCCTTAACGGAATTACTTAAGAAAGATTAATAATTTAAGTAGATAACTAAAAAAAATACAGCTTTTATAGAATTAAAGCAGAGATTCAAAAAGCTACTAATATTAAAAATATTTAATCTAAAACTTTAAGTAAAGATATATACTAATGTATTAGATAAAGCTACAGGAGCTATTTTAATATAAGTATAAGATAACAGGCATAAACACTTAGTAGACTTTTTATCTTATAAACTAACAACTACCGAGTTAAACTATGATATTTATAATAAAGAATTATTAGTAATAATTCAAGCATTTAAGAAATAAAAACATTACTTAGAAGAAGCTAAATATTAAGTTATTATATATTTAAATTATAAGAACCTAACAGTATTTACAACGATGAAGAAGCTAAATTAATAATAAGTTAAATAATAGAAATTACTATTAACTTTCGATTTCTAAATACTTTATAAATTAGGAAAAGAAAATATAGCGGCTAATACACTTAGTTAATAAGTAGACTATATAAGAGATATATTAAAAATATATAATATAATACTTAAGCAGAGATAAGACGGATTTCTAGGAAGCTTATAAATAAATATTAAATCAATAGTCATTATTAAAAACACTTAGAAAAAATAAATAAGGGAATTTAATAATAGACGACTACTCTAGAATCTAGACTAAAGAATAATTTATATACTAGATAAATTATAGATAGAGCTAATTAAGAACCAACATTTAGCTAAAATACACGGATATTAAGGAATTAAGAAGACTATAGAACGGATTAACAGACACTTCTAAATTCCAGGAATTTAGAGTAAGGTTAGGAATATTCTTTCAGAATATATTAAGTATAGAAAGAATAAAGTATTAAAATATAAGAAGTATGGACTCATGCAACTAATATCTTTACTAAACAGATTATAGGAATTAGTTATAATAGACTTTATTATAGGAATACTAATAATTACTACTTAAGTAGGGTAATAGTATAATATGATACTAGTTATTATTAACAGATTAATAAAGTACGTATACTTTGAACTAACCTATACGAAAATAAAAGCGAATGAACTGGCGTTATTACTAATTAAAATACTAATTACACAATATAGGATACTATAAGAATTTATTATAGACTAAGACAAGTTATTCACGTTAATATTCTAAAGAACGTTTATAAAACGGCTAGGGGCTAAATATCATCTCTTAACAGCATTTCACCCATAAATAAATAGATAAATAGAACGGATAAATCAGACATTAAAATAATACTTACGAATGTATGTTAATAAACTACAGGATAACTAGATTAACTTACTACTAATAGCTAAGTTTATATATAACTCTGTAAAGTCATTAATAACAGGAAGATTACTATTTTATATAAACTATAGTTATAAGCCAACGGCCTATTAAGAACTAAAAATACTAAACAAAATATCAGAGTCTGCAAGGATAAAAGTTAAAGGATTATAATAACTTTATTAGAAAATCGCACGGAAAATCACCTATAGAGGTAATCTTAGTAAATAAATTAAAGATAAGTCTAAAGTTAAGGGACTAACCTTTGAGGAGAGGGATAAGATTTTCTTAAAAAAAGAAAATTTAGAAATAAAGAGACCATTACGGAAACTAGATCACGTAAAATTAGGACCATTTAAGGTTAAATAATAAACAGGACCTATGAATTACGAACTATAACTGCCTAAGAACATAAGAATCTATCTAGTTTTCTATGTCTCCAAATTAGAACCAGCACTACGGGATGCCAAACTATAGACAAGACTCAAACTCAAAGAAGATAGTACTAAGTATGAAGTCTAACAAGTTTTGGACTACCAGCGGTTTGGGCGTTAGTGGAAATACTTAGTTAGATAGAAAGATTACGGACCTGGAAACGACACTTGGGAGCCAATCAGGAACTTAAAGAATAGTTCAGAGCTGATTAACCAGTACCACCAGAGGGAGCGGTAAAGGCTTGCTCTAAAGACAGGTCCAAAGCATAAAGAGAATACAGGACATTCTATTTGAAACTAGAGAAGGAAGGCGAAGCGGTATTAGACACTGCAGATTGCGGTGTGCGAACTTCTCGACCACGGGAACGAGCTTCTTCCTCCTTGAGAGCCTGGACTTTACGAATTGAGGCCATCTCTCGATTAAACATCTCTTTCTCTTTGGAATCTACTTTTACTAACTCATGACAGAGTTGCAACTCGCGAGCACGAAGCTCAGAACGCTGATCTTCAAGAGAATCGAGCTAGCGATGAAGTTTTTCCTTGTCGCGATTAATACGATCCTACTCAGGTTGTAATACGACCAGATTACACTTCACATTATGACCAGCACAAGCTGAGTAATGACCGGAACTTAGGTTCATGAGGCAGTCGTCGCCTTAACGGGAACAGTTCGAGCAGGGTGTCGGCATGTGACGGGGTTCACTACGGATTCGAGAAGCTAAACGGCGTGCACGTATTAGAGATGACTCAGGACGTATCATCATCAGGAAGCTAGGCAGGACGGAAAGGAAGTTAAGGGTCTTACAGTTTAGAGCACAGGCCAGAGGACCTGCTGCCTTTATACTGCTTATAGAAAAGAGAAACTATCTTCCAGGACGAAGACTTGAAAGAGGGGGATAATGTTACGGACGGTAACAGAAAGGCAGCTGCACCTGAGGAACTAAGGGAACTAGCTACGACAGCCAATGAAGCACTAGAATGGAAACGTATGTTTGAGCTAGAAAGGAAGAACTGTAAGCGGGCACGGGATGTATTGGCACAGGCCAAGGTACAGGCTAAGAAGCGAGGACAGAGATATGGAACCATGCTAGCAGATTGGAAGCAGTCGTGTACGTGACAAGCGAAGGCTTGGCAAGCAGAGGACGAGTAAGGAAGATAGAGGTTAGACGGGCTCACTCAAGCTCTAGCACCCTCTAGCATCCCCTAGCAGTATCTAACATACTGCTGACAGGTATACAATGTACGCACAAGGGGTTTCCTATAAATATGAGACATAGAACGGCTCAGGGATATTTTGGATTCTTTATAGTTACTCTAAAATCGAGATCTTCTCTTTAAGTTGAGAATTGACCTTGAGTGAAATAGTTTGACACTATCTTATTAAATCTATTGTATATTCTCTTCCTACCTTGCGATAAGACTAAACTCTATTCTGTTAAACCTAGAGCTATCTATTCCAGATATGGAAAGAGCTAAGAACTATTAAGTAATTAGTTAAGGCAGAGTTACTAATGTAAAACGTATCATTAAGTTAAGGCAACTCATAACACTTTTTCTTTATTTTTTTTTTTTTATTTTTTTTATTTTTTCTATTTTTTCTATTTTTTCTATTTTTTTTTTTTTAATATCACTAAGTTTTACTTAAGCTTTAACTTAGTTTTAAATTTTCTTTTTTATTATTTTTTTTATTTAGTAGTATATTTATTAGCCTTTTCTACTATAGCTATTTTTATAAAGTATAAACTAATTAATAAAAAGTATATAAAGTATTTTTTTAGTTAATTACTTATAAACTAAATATTTTACTAGTATTTTTTTAAAATCTTAGTAGTAAAAAATATCTTATTCTTATTAACTTAATATAAGTATAGTTTTTTTAAATATAAATTAATAAGCTTAACTTTTATTTTTATTTAAAACTTTAAATAGAGGCTGTTTTATATATACTTATAATTTTTCTAAAACTTATATTTTATACTTTTTTAAGAAAGTTAAGTAGTGTTTTGTAAGATTATTATTTTTTAAGTTTTTAGTTTAAATTAAAGTATTATATACTATTATAAGCTAAATAACTACTAAATAAATAAAATAAATATATTAAAATATTAGTCCCTATATAAATTAAATAATTTTAAGTATATTATTAAATTTAAATATAGTTTTATTAGCTGCCTTTTAAGTATATTTATAGTAAATAAAATTTTTATTTATTTATACTTTTAATACTTTTAATCTATTATATAGTTTACTATCAAAGTTTTAAATATAAATAAAGTAATTTAATTTTAGTATATTATACTATTTAATAAAATAAATAAGTTTATACTTATTAAATATATATTTTATTTTATATTTTTTAGTTTATATAAGATATTTATTTTGTGTTTACTTAAAATACTAGTTGCTGAGCATAGCGAAGCTTTCTTTTATTTAAATAGAAAGGTTTTTAGTTTAGAAGTTTACTAAGATAGCACTAAGGTTTCTCACGTTCTGGTTAGTTAGAAAAAATAATTTTATATAATCAGGTTCTAGTTATTCTATACTAGAGGAATACTAAAGTTTACTAAAAATTCTTATATAACTAATACTTTAACACCTTGACTAATACCTCTCTTATGTAACTTCTTTTATATCTAATACTTTCCTAATAGATCTATTTCCTCTTTATAACTAGTGTGGTAACCCTAAAGATACTGCTACTAATAAAATAATCTATAGTATTTAAAAAGCTACGTGCTTACGCTGTAGAAATATTAATATATAATATATATATATATCTATATTTATTAAGGCCTTTATAGTTAATTATATATATAATATAAATATAAAGCCGCATTATTTCTACCTTCTACTTTCTATTATTTTATACTCTTGCTATAAGTAGTTATACCTATATAATGCTTTTTACTAAATATAGTTATATTTATATAACATTATACGCCCCTAGCTCCGCTTTTTATACTATATAGTTTTTTAACTATACTATATAGTGTTTTACTTCCACAACGGCAGTGCAGTCCTTCTCGTTATTTACTAGGTAAATTAGATAGTAATAATACACTAGCTTAAGCTAACGCCTATTATATTTAAGTTAAGGTTTAGAGATAATACTATATTAAGCGTTAGGCAGGTAATAAAGTGTTATTTATACTATTTATCTTATCTTTAATAAAATACTAGGAGGAGTTAAATTAGTCTTTTTAGTTAACCTCTCTATCCTAGAATACAAAGCTAAATTAGTTTTTAGACTTAATATCTATATCTTAAAATACTAAGCTAAATTAGCCTTTATAGTTAACATTTATATTCTATAATACTATACTTAATGAGTTCTCTTTTTCTACTTTATTTATACTCTCTAATATAAATCTATCTTATAACCTGCCGCTATCTAACTTTATTATAGATTTTTTAAGTAATACCTTCTTAAATAATTCTACTCTTAGTTTTATAGATTAATAACTAATTAAGAGGTTTTACACTTGCCTTAATAAGCCTATAATAAAGACTTATAGTACTTGTAATAAACGCTGGTTTAATATAAAGCTTATAGATAAAAAGTATTTTATTTACTATAAAGACGAGGCTAAGCACTTAAGATTTAAAGATAGTTCTTAAGATCCTGATTTCGTATTCCTATTTGGCTATAATAATAAGATGGACTCTAGCTTGTGGTTTAAGAAGCTTCCGAAACTTTCTACTATAAAAAAGATACTAATTACTTAAGTGTATATCTTTATAGAAGTCCGCTAATATTAAGATGCTTAATATAAATATACAGGGCATATTTACTACTTTTTATATAATATTAGAAAGATTTTAGTTTGTTACTTTTTTTATCTTAAGATTTTAATATTATACTCCTTAAGCTACCCTGTTCTTCTGGTGATAATTATAAACATATTAACTAACAATTTCAGAATAACTATTATATATGGTGTTAGGTAGTTTAGTATTAGCTATATTTCTTATAGTAGAATTATAATAACTATAGAGATATTATTATTAATAATAAAGCCTTAAGCGCTCTCCCTAATAATAATTATATTAATAGTAATTTACCTACTATTAAAATAAATAAAGTATCTTTTATATTTATTTAATAAGAATAGTTTATAAATACTACGCAAAGAGATCTCGCTTATGACTAGGCTACTAAAAGTTTAGACACTAATACAGATATACCCTACAAGGATAATAGTAAAGATAATAGTAGAAATAATAATAAGAATAGTAGTAAGAATAATAGTAAGAATAATTTTACTTCTTAAGTTACTATAGTCCTAGATCTAGTTCCTAATATATAAGAGTTAGAGATTTTATAGTGTTAGGTTAAAGTCTTAGTCTTACTCTTTATAGCATCTATCTAATATACCCCTTTATTAGAGTTTAACTGTAGTGAGGTATTACTAAGTAGGGCTTTTCTAACATACTTTTCTATAAATACAAAAAAGTATATAAAGTCTTATTAATAATATATTAATTATAAATCTTATGTTAAATATATATTACTATATAAGGATAGCTGTATAGCGTAATATTCACGCTTTTATTACGTAGCGTTTAATACGATTATAAGGAAGCAAGTAAACTTAAAGTCTAGATTTTTTATATTAAGAATATCTAATAATAAAGATATCTCTATTAATAAGCTTTAAAGTGCTTTTGAGGATGATAGTTTCTAGTTTATAGCTATACTAAACTTAGTTATATATTTTACTAGAGCCCTCCGTGGGACGCGCTCTTTTTAGATAGGTAAAAGTAAAAGTCTTAAAGCTATAGTATATAATTCTATTTCGCTATTTACTAGAACTAATACTAGGACTAATATCGGGACTAATACTAGGACTAATATTAAGACTAATATCTTTCTAGATACGGTAGCTAAGGAGTCTAAGTTTATTTATTACTTTCTCTACAGCTAATTACTATTAAGATAACCTAATATAATATCTATCTTAATATAATAAGTGGAAGAATGCTACTCTTACTACTAGGATTAAAATCACACGTAATAACGTTTAGGATAATCTCTATATTATTACTTATTACTTTTACTGTTATTTCTAAGCTTTCAAGGATGAAATACTTATCCCTAAGTTTAGTATTATTAATAGTTAGAATCATTTTAAGTAGCAGAGCTATGGTAGTATTTATAATTATAATATATATTACTATAAAGACGCGCTAAATCCTGATAAGGAGCTCTTTAATAAAGATAACCACAAAGCTTTAGCTAAATTTATAAGGTTTTAAAGAGTATATATTTCTACTATATATTCTTAACCCTAGCTCTAAGGTATTATTAATAAAGACTCGTCTCTTTCACTTACCTATTCTAATATAACCTGGGAATTTAAGTAATTGTTCTTAATCTTAACTAGGATTTAAATTCACTATTATATAACGGAGTATTGTTTAAAGTTTAATAAGAAAATAAAGCAGCTTAAGTGCTGATTTTCTGCTTCCTAGCTATTTACTAAATTCTCTACTATTTACTATAATAAGAGTAAGTTATATTATTAGTTTTACCCTACACGTAATTACTCTTAATTAAATCCATATTATTATATACTCCTAATAGGATGGCTGGCTAATATTAATATTTAACTATATACTAATACCGCTAGTATAATAGTATATAGTAGGAAGTATACCACTAAGTGGGAGAAGCCTTTTAAGGACTATAAAACTATAATTACTAGAATTTTATCTAAACTTAATTCTAAAAGGCCGCTACACTCTTTCGTTATAAAAATAATAAATAGACTTATTAGTAAGTAGGACTAGTTAGCTTAGGAAATTTCTTATCTTCTTTTTAATCTACTATTAGTTTATTACTTTTGTTAGGTACTTAATGTTAATTATCAGCTAAAGAAGGACCAGCTAAATATATACTATTTTAAAAAAAAAAGTAGTAAAGATAATGGAACTCTTTATTATAGTAAAAGTCTTCTCTAAAAGTATAAAGATTATTCTAATCTATATAATCTTTCTTTCTATAATTTTCTTCTTAAACATAATTATACTGGCGACATAAAGGAGAGGCCTTGGGCTAAACTAAGAGTTTTAAACTTTATACTCTAATATTATTTTAACTATAACCTAGTATAGTTTACTTATGTTAAACTTATACTCCATTATCTATTTTAGAAAATAAGTGAAATTCTTTTGTTTAAGAATAAAATCTTTACTATATATAAGAAAGCTTACTAGCATTATAAGTCCTACTATAGTCACCTATAGGATAATTTATATAAGAAAGAAGAACTATCTACTAAAGAGAATAATCCAGACCTTAAAGACATTAATAAAGAAGAGAAAGATTTTAATTTATCTTAGAGAAAATTAGCTACTTATTAACTAGGTATATAGAGTATTCTAGTTAATAGAAAAAACTTAGGAGATTGCCCTAAAAATCGCGTAATAAATTAATCCACTTAAATTAATACCTACAACCTTAATTCCTTTACGTACTGGAAGTAATAAAAGGCTAATTATCTTATTAACCTTACTATCTAGGCTAGAGAGACATATAAGACTCTTACTAAAAAATAAAAGTTATTTAATAGGCTTATTATAAATTACTACTAGTTAATTTTAGTTAAAGAAAACCCCCCACAGCAGCTAGTTAACCTAGATAGAGAAGTAAAGTCTAGAAAAATATATATTATAGAATTTACTTCTACTAAGCTTAATAACTTAGCTACTACTTATAGATATTATTCTTTAATAATTTAAGTAATACCTATAAGTTGCGCTGCCTATAATATTTCTAGTAAAACATTAAACACACTATTTTATATTCTAATTAAGAGTATAGAGTTTACTAAGTTATTATTACAAGCTATTTAGGCTCTCCAGACTACGTTTAAAGACGTTTAGTATCTAGTTATAAATAAAAAATCTATAGTTAGCTTAAAAATACTTGCCTGAGTTAATTCACAGTGTAAGGAGATTTTCTTATTATTTAGTTATCTTCTTTTTAGTAGCTTGAGTATGGTTTTAGCTAAGAATTTCTTTTAACTTCCACCTATAAATACAAGGCCTTTATATAATACTTATATATTTTAGAATATAAGTAAGACATTCAGGCAGCAGCTATATCAGTAGTTTAAAAAATCTATTATCCTTAACGTTATAATATAATAGTAGGGCTATAATTAGGGGGCTTTTTATAACACGTTAGGTTATCTTTATATTAAAAAAATTATAATTTAGGACTAGCTCTTATTTACTACTAGGATTTAATTAACGCTTCTTATAGATAATATTAATTTATTCTAAGACGTAATCTATATCTACGCTAAGAAAGCTTAAGTCTAAAAGTTAAATTACTATTAGCTATAAGATTCTAGTTAACCTATAATAGCTATTACAGCTAGCTATAAAGGCGTAGGGGCTAAAAATTCTATTATAGAAAAAACTAGAAACCTTAAGGTATTACTTCTTTTAAGTATTAGCTTATAGGTTATGCTTATAGATAATATATAAATAAAAAAAAACCTAGTAAACAGTACTTTAGGTGTATTAGATAATATTATATAATTAAGTAATACTATAAACTTTTAAAAAAAAGCCCCTTTAGCGTTACTTATTACTTTTAATAACTATAATAAACTATTAGTATATAGGACCTCAGGTAGGAAAAATATAGTACTAATTTTCTATTATTATTAGAATTTCTAGCGTGGGAAAGTTATATATTTACGGACTTAGTTCTCTTTAGTAGTAGCTTATGCTATTACTATTTATAAGTTATAGAATATTACTATTAAACAAGCGGTGTTAGATATCTTAGATAAAAAAAACTTTATTTTTAGATTAACTTATATAGCTATTTTACGCTACAAGACTTTCCAGGATGTGCTATTTATAAATACCTTTAACTTTTAAAAATTAAAGTAAAAAGAGAATAAGATAACACGTATGAGACAGGCTAATATTAATAAATAGTTTTAATATTAAGTTATAGTTACTAATATAGTATTTAGATCTTAAAGAGAGTAAATATATTTATAGTTAAATAGACTAATACTAACTAATACCTAGAACTTTATTATTCTGTATCTACTTCTGCTTAGACCTATTAAGTAGTTTAATCCATGCACTAACGTTTTTTAGTATAGAATTATTATTATCTAAAAGCTAGTTAAATAGGTGCTTAGCATCGTCTTTATTAAAATTCCTAAAGTAAAACTTTTTAGTAAAGTCTTTTATTATATTAGACTAAAAAGCACCCAGAAGACCTAGGTATCCTAATATAAATACTAACTAAATTTTAGACTAAAGATATTAGCTATAAGATTATGCTGCAGTAACTACTGCTATAATAACACATTTTAAATAGCTAAATAAGCTATAAAAAAGTGGAATTAGATAGCTACTAATTAAATCTACTTTAAGTATTAAGACGCCGCGTTTAATTGCCAGAGCATATAAAGCTTTTAAAATAGAAATTTAGATTATATTAGTAATATACTAATACCTAGACTAATATCTTACTCTATAGTAGATACTAAGTAGTATAGTTAACTTTTTCTTTATAGAAATACCTTTAAGATTTATACTTCTTTATACTTAACTTACTTAGTTAAAGTGCTTAGCTTATATTATTATTATTAAATATTTCTAGACAGATATTAGTTTAGTATTAGTCTAAAACTAAGAAAATAAATTCTTATTTTAAATCGTGATTTACTTATAAGCCTAATAATATATTTAAAGTCCGTTTAAGTAAGGAGCTGCCTTAATTTCTTAGTAGTACTTTTTAATATTATACTCTAAAAGTATTACACTGCGCGCTACTGTGTTATTAAATTTAGTATAACTAAATCCTTAAGCACTTAAAGTTATTCTTTAATAGTAGTGTTTAGTTTTATTTTATTATTATTACCTATATTATTATTATCGCCCGATACAGTATTACTAAGAATAGAAAATTAAGAGAGATATTCTTTATTAGGGTTTTATAGCTTTACTTTCTAGGTCTAATAAATACTAACTTTAAATCTACTAATATTAGTAACTAATACTAAGACTAATACTTTATTTGCTTATAGTTCTTTGATAGCTTTAGTCTTCGCTTTTTCTTTTAGATTTTTTGTTATAAACTTCTTATCTTTCTCTTTAGCAGCGTTAATTTCAGCTGCATGGTCCTTCACATATTTTATCTAATATTTTAAGATAAATTTATTTATTATATTCTTATCCTATACTAGGGCTAGCTTTTTATTCTCTAAATTATTATATCTATTCCTCTCTTTAACGGTATGCGTATTATCTGAATATTTATTATCTTTTTTTTAGTGTTTGTTTAGTAACGTTATAGAGGCAGGTTTTATAGCACATTTTAAAAATATAATAAATAGCTAGTAAATAAGATATCACTAATATATAATATTAGTCTAGGTATTAGTTACGCGGCGTAAAAACTTACAAAATATTATTTTAATAAGGTTAGTATATTAGTATTAGTAAGAAAATAAAATAAAGTTAGATAAATAAGTAGTCTATACACTAAGTAGTTAATTAGATACTTATATTTTACTAAAATTTTCTTTTTTACTTATTTTTATTTGTACCTTTACACTAATTCTAACGCCCCGACATTTCAAAATCTACTTTAATACTTAATTTAATTACTAATTATTTTGTTTTAATTAATATCTGCTTAATACCTTAACTATAATTAGTATAAAGTAGGTTATGTTTACTGGTTCTAATAAGCCTTATAATAATCCTACTAGTACTAAGTAGGTTACGTTTACTGGTTTTAATAAGCCTTATAATAATCCTTCTAGTATAGAGTAAGTTACGCCTGGTTTTAATAAACCTTATAGTAATATCTTTAGTATAGAGAATGTTATGCTTAGTGGTTTTAATAAGTCTAATAATAATATTTCTAATACCCAGCATATTATGCCTAGTGGTTCTAATAAGCCTTATAATAATATTTCTAGTATAGAGTATATTACGCACACTAGTTCTAATAAGGTATATAAAAATATTCTAAGTAAAAAATATATTACGCCTACTAGCTCTAATACACCTTATAAAAATCTTGCTAGTAAAATAGTACGTAAATTAGCCTAAAAGTCAGCCTATAAAACTATTACTGCTATAGATTAGTTCTTGGTATTAAATAAGATATTAGTTAATTATAACTAATATTTTATAGTTTTTTAGTCTTAAACGCGTATTAAACAGCTTCTGGTAGCTTTAGCTAGTAATAAATCTTAAGTTTTACTATCTTTATATTTTAACTCTTTTAGTAATAATCGCAAGCGTAAGCCCGGTAGTACGTATTTCTAATTTTCTTTTCTTTTTTTTTATTTTCTTTTTTTTATTTTTATTTCTAATATTAAGTTAATAATTTACAGCTAGTGCGCTATACGAGATTAAATACTATTAATATTACTAAGAATATCTATTAAGGCGTTTTCTATTCTAGTAACTAGTTTATAAGATTATTAAAGACTTTAATAATAATCTCTAGGTTTAGGCTACAGCTCTTAACGCTCTGCAAGAAGCCACAAAGGCTTTCTTAGTTAATGTTTTTAAAGATAAGTATTTCTAGGTATTAGTTTTAGTATTAGTCTAATTAGCTTTAGCTGTTAATCTATCCGCTATTTATACTAAATGAGTTATAATTTAATTTAAGGATCTTTATTACTTCTTTTAAATTATCTGCTACTTAGCTAGCTATATTAATCTTATTAGTAATATAAATCTAGCTTATATTACTAGAGCTAGCTATTACCAGTAGAGGCTAATAATAAAGGAATAAAGCTAGATATAGAGTTTAGCATTAAATTAGAGTTTAGTATCTTATTTTTAAATAAGTAGAGTTTTAGTACCTATTCTAAGCTTAAAAATAGATAAAAATCTATACTATAACTTTATTATATATAACTATATGTAACTTAAAACTCTAATATAAATTTATAATATACTTCACTACGCTCAGCCCTCTAATATTTATATTAGCTTTAGTATTTTAATTTACTATAACTAAAAAAAAAAATAGTAAATATATTAGTATTATTAATAAAAGCTAATTTTTTAGTATTTTTTAATTTTAGCATCTTTAATAGTTTACTAGAGAATAATAAGAAAAAAATTAATGAAAGTAAAAATTCTTAAAGAATATTAATTTTTATATTAATTTTTTAACTTATAAGTTCTCTAGCTATTAAATAAGTTATTTATTTTTTTATAAAATTTTTAATTATCTAAACTACTTATTTAAAAAAGCTGTTTTATTAAAAAATATAAAAAAACTATTTATATAATATATTAAAATAAGCACTATTTATATCTAGACTAAGTATTAATATAATATTTTTATTTTTATTTTTTATTTTTCTAAACTGTACGTATTATCTTATTTTTATTTAAATTAGTAGTAATAAACTACGTATTTTAGTTTTTTAAAATATCTAAAATATAAAAAGCTTTTTATAAACTTTTACTATAGTATTTTCTAAAATAATAAAGTAGTAGCTATTTATAAAAAAGTAGTCTACTTTACTATTTTTATATAATATTATTATAGTTATAAATTTTCTAATTTTAAAGTAGTACTTAAGCTATACTACTATAGTAAATATTTTTATTAAATATAATACTAGCTTCTTATATATATTTTTTTTAAATTTTATTTATAATTTTATTTAGGTTTAAAACTTTTTTTTTAAAAAAATAGTTTTTAATGTATTTTCTAGTAATATATTTAAAAAGTTCTAGACTATAATAAACTAAAAAATATATTAGTATTATAAAAAAAATTAGATAAATCTATCTTTAAAAAAAAATAAAACTAGTTAATAAGAAAATTAGCTTTATTTTTATTATTTATAACTAGAAAGTCTTCTTAGCTTTTTTTAAGTAGAAATAAATAAAGATTATTAGTAAACTATTTAGTTTTTTTTATAAAGACTCCCTTGGTGTTGATGTCAAGAACGCGATCATAATCGTCGATAAGGGTGTCAGCGAAAGGGATATACGACGCAACGTCAACCTGCACCGAAAGATGAGTTTGATAAAGCTGGACAAAAGAGGTGAGTTGAGAAAGGGCAGCTTACACCAGCCGCATTAATGCAGTAGTCAATTGCCCCGAACTCTTTCACGGCAGCGTCGACCATGCTTTGAACCCAGTCGACCTTTGTTAAGTCGGCTTTGATACCAAAGGCCTTGTACGCGGGATTGGTGGCCAGCTTCCTGCTCTCCTCCGCCGCCTCAGTTGCAGCTTCGCCATCGAGATCAGCAAACAAAACACTATTTACGCCTGATTCCGCAAAAGCAAAGCCGACTTCGTTGCCAATGCCTCCAGCGCCCTGAACAACTATTAGAATGAGGGCAGTTGTTGTATTCTCTACCTACGCCAGTAACGAGTGCGAAGCCATCAGTAGGAACATTTGCCATGTTTGGACTTAGTTGTAATGAGAGCGATGAGCTGAAGTATATCAGAATAACGTGTACTTGTCGTTGATCTTTGATGGAAATGAGCAGGATTTGTGACTGGCGGCTTTCGAGAGTTCATCGCTTACTAAATAGAATGCGGAGGTCTTATTCCGAGCCTCCTGCGCTGTATAGCCGATATGGGCTTTCTCATCTGCACGCACAATATCCGAGAGTTCGGGACCTATCACTATAGTCTTTTTTTTTTTTTTTTTTTTTTTTTTTTTTTTTTTTTTTTGAATTCATTTACCCTGACCCCTCCCGAAGGATATGCAGGTTACCACTACTACTATCTATCCTTCTAAAATTACTATACATTGTACTACTTCATGAAAACGAAATTTAAGCCTCGTAAGGGCCTGTGTTAGTCTCTTTATCCGCCGTCCCCCCTGTAGGGCCGGTCTGGTGCTCTTGATGTAAATTTTTTCGACTCCTCTACAAAGTCAAGCACTGCGTCAATTATATTGTTGTTGATTGTCCATCCTTTAACTCCTCCCTGGTTTCCCTGAGGTCTTCCTCCTAGCATTTCTGTGATGCTGTTGAAGGCGTCTCCTATCTTGTTCCAAAGCTGTCGCCTTCTTACCTTGAGTTCTGGGCAGTCTACTATAACATGCTTCACCGTCTCTCGTGCTCCGCATTCGCATTTGTCCTCCTTAGTGAAGCCAAATATTTTGGCGTGGGTAGCGAGCCACGAATGGCCAGTTCTGAGTTATGTGAGCAGATATGCTCTGTTTCTTGATTAAGGGCCGTAGAGGCTCTGTGTGCGCCTTGATAGGAGCCCGTCGTCTATTCTTCACAGGTGTTTGCCCTTTTCTGTGGTTTTCCATTCTTTCTGCCATTGCTCGAACATTTCTATTCTGTTTTGTTTTATTTGTGTGGTGATGGGGCGTCTGAATATATGGGTCTCATGCAGTCCGATTGCTGTTTTTGCCAGGTTGTTGGCTGCGTCATTTCCTGGGATTCCCTTGTGTCCGGGTATCCAGAGCAGGCGTATTCTTATTTGCCTTGCCTTCATGTTCTCCACGTTGTTGAGGATGTTTCGTACTATCTGCTAGCCTAATTTGTTGGGGGGATTCTATAATACCTACAGTACTAATCTGCTGTTACTTGCAATAGTAAATGTTCTATCTCACTAGGGTGTTCTGTTGTTATATACCTCGCTCTTAATCTTTTTAGTGGCGTAGTGTATCGCGATGAGCTCAGCTGCATGGGTAGACCAGTATTTCTTCCAGAGAATTATGTATATATTATGTATTATATAGTAGAGTTTGCTATAGCTTGCCTACCCAAGCTCCCTACTATACGCCTAGACGTATAAGTTCCCTGATTTACTTCTTAAGCCTATCTTAGCAGTGCTGCCACCTACTCTCTAAATAGACTAACACGCACATCCATCCTTTTAGGCTATATAAACAGTGTTATTAGCGAAGGTGTAATCCTCCTCCCATTGTAAAGCCCGCCATATATAAGTGTCTCTAAAAGAACTATATATATGCAAGGCCGTACGAGTCTACTAAGAGTCCACTCTAAGGCCATCCCATAGGGCAAGTGCCTTAGAGCTATCCATTACTACCATTATATGCCACGCCCTATAATCCCTTTTACGCCTAGCAGATTGTTTCGCGTTACCTATAACTCTCTCAAGATAATAGGCTGTCCGTGTCTTGCAGAAGTGGGTCCTATAATAATTCAACGCCGCGTAACTATTAGTCCCTCAGCCTCCTACTAACTAAGCTTATATTCCACCGTCTTGTTAAGTCCTACTTAAGTTTGCCTAAGACTAATAACTCACGCGGTGGCCTAAGTCCGCGGTGCCTAGATTACTTCAGGTATAAATAGGCCGGCTGCCCGTTAAAGGCTGTAAACACCACGCTGTTTAAGACCCTCCAGTAAGTCGCCTTTATTAAAGGCTGTAAACACCATGCTGTTTGAGACCCTCTATTAAGTCACCATTAAAGCGCACCCGGTTATTTGTTTGGTCGTTAAGTCTGTCAAGAATCCGTTGTTAAGTCTCTCATAAGTAGCCTGGAATTTCGGATCGTTCCTACCCTTAGTGTGATGCACTCTCAGAGCGGCACAAGCACAGAGGTGTCCTGTCATACTATCAAACCAGAGTAGCTAGCGGGGCAGCTCTTTAGATAGTATGTCAGATAGTTTTTACCTAGTTCCTCTATTCTTTAGTTAGTTGTCTGTGCTTGGCATTTGAAAACTCTGCCATTCCGACCGCTTCAAGGATTAAGCTTTCAAAAAGAGCCCTCTAGCAACGCCAAACGTCGTGCACCGGTAATGGACGCGATCCTTACTATCAGTTCGCTCTAGAGAACAAAATAATACAGAAAAGAACCCCTATATGACAGTATAGGTCGGATCGCGATTTTGATGTTCTTTTCTATTACTATAGTCACTTGTAAAACCGGCTTCCCCTCTAAGCGCGTAGCTAGTGAATATATCCCGCCCCATCAGCAGATCTCTTGGCAGTCGCCTTACCGGACTAAGCCAAGCGTTAAACAGACAATAAGCTCATCTGCAAAACAGGCTTAGATATCACTATTATAAAATACCGCCGATTCGTATGTAATCAAGTGGCGCAGCCCGGATACCGGGCTCACGTCCATGAAGTAATACGTTGCACCCTGACTAAGCAGAACACGGTGTCGTCTCAACTCCATCAACTCAACTCCCTTAATGAGTGAGTGCTCTAAATCATCTAGAGCCTTGTAGATTTACGCCCAAATAAGAGATTCACCGGTTATTTAAGCCTGATATTATAAGATTTCGTTGAGAAATGGTGGATTCTCTACAGTCCTATCTCAATTTGTGTGGTATGGAGGAAGCTTAGTCATGGTGCAACGAATTATTTCACCGGGGTGGGCTCCGCCACCTGTGGCTCAGTGTTTCCATCAGCTATTTCTTCCATAATGTGGTATCCGGCCGAAGTATTGTACATTGTCTGTGCGCTGCCGCGGACCTATGCAGCGTACTAAGAATTAAATACACCAATTGGTGGGAAGGATGGTAGGGTGGCGCTATAGGTTTCCGGGAATCCTTGCATACTGGTTGGTGTCTTAAATTACCCCTTTCCGCACGGGTTCCCGCAGCGCACCGACAATGCACAATACCTCGGCCTGATACTACAGTAGTCCTATCCAATTTAGCACATCTCGATAAGGATCCTCCCTTCTAGCGCAGGCAAACTGCAGAGGGCTTCAGGCGAATTCGTGCGCTGGAAACATCACTACTTGACTTAAAGAGCGGGCGACAAAACGCAGGTCTCGGCTGAGCGTACCTCCGCGGCCTAAGCGCGGGGACTTCTTGCTGCCTGCCTTCTCGGCCACGTCGAGCTGAAGATGGACCAGAATACTTTCTACGACAGAGGAGCGGTATCGCAGCTCTGTGGGTTCACGAGTGTACTGCAAATTCATCGCTAAACCTAACCCTTTAACTGAGCCTCGCATTATGGACGCCCTTTCAGGAGCAGCAAGTGCCATCGCTGTGATCGACATATCCGCCAAAATCACCTCGCTCTGTTTCCAGTATTCAGTCGCCGTCAAGGATGTGAAGAAGGACATCGAACGACTTCAAAGGAAGGTTACCGACATCAAAGACGTCCTCGGAGAAATCGAGCAGCTATTAGATGGGCCGGACAAAACGCGGCTTTCAACAGCTCATAAGTTGTCGGGCTCGCTCAAGGAGTACTTTCTACAGCTACAGGACCTGAAGACACAGCTGGATCCAGGGAAAACTTGCAAGGCTATGAGCCGGATTGGAATGCGGGCTTTGAAGTGGCCCTTTACGAGCAAGCAGGTGGAAAAGATTGTCGTCGGTCTAGAAAAATACGCACAGATTTTCTCTCTAGCACTTCAGGTTGATCAAACGTGAGTTAACTACCTCTGATATCTAGTAAAAGTAAGAATAGCCGATAATTAATCCATATAGAGGCCTCATTCGTGATGTCGATCAGAATATGAATCTAGTTGACAAGAAAATCGACAACCTCCAGCGGAAGATAGACTTGGCCAAACTGCCCATGGCAAAAGGAGCATCCTTCGACTCGCACACGGAGGAGCACAATGCAAGGTGTCTTGCACACACCAGAGAGGAGCTGCAGCGTCAAATTACGGAATGGGCAAAGGACAGGAACGCCAAACCCATATTCTGGCTAAACGGCATGGCTGGCACGGGAAAGTCTACGATTGCACGGACTGTTGCGCAATCATTTGCCAACAAAGGCCAACTGGGAGCCAGCTTTTTCTTTAAGAAGGGCGATGGAGACCGCGGCAATGCAAGTAGATTCTTTACCACTATCGCCACAGATCTGATGGCTCATGTACCAGGATTGATATCTAGCATAATGAAAGCCATGGAAGCCGACTCTGCCATTTCCGGAAAGGCTCTGAAAGACCAGTTCGAAAAGTTGATCCTCCAGCCTCTCTCAGAAACAGCACCCTCCAAAGCTTTGGGATTAATTGTCGTAATAGACGCGTTAGACGAATGTGAGCGAGATGAAGATGTACGCGTAATTCTCCAACTTCTTTCACGAACCAAGGACCTTAAGCCAGTCGCGTTACGGGTCTTTGTGACGAGCAGACCGGAGCTACCCATTCGTCTTGGCTTTAAGGAAATGTCGGATGGGACGTATCAAGACCTGATCCTTCATGAGGTGCCGAAGGAAACAATCGAACACGACATAACTGTCTTCTTCGAGCATGAACTTGCGAAGATAAGAGAAGAGCGCTTCCTTCCTTTAGAGTGGCCTGGGGAGAGGAGCATCCGGACGCTAGTTAGGATGGCAATCCCTTTGTTTATCTTCGCTGCTACAGTCTGTCGTTTCGTTGGAGAAACAATCGGGAATCCCCGAAGACGTCTAAATGACATACTTAAATACGAAACAGAAGATGTGTCCAAGCTCGACATGACATATCTACCTATTTTAAATCCACTATTTGCGATTCAAGACGAAAGAGAGAAAGAGAAACTATCTAGAGAGTTCCGAGAGATAGTTGGGGGTATTGTCGTTCTGGAGAGTCCTCTCTCTATTACCTCACTTGCACACCTCCTTAAGATCCCTAAAGAGGATATTAGGTGCAGACTGGACTCACTACACTCTGTTCTCAGCATCCCTATCGACGAAGGCATGCCCGTAAGGCTTCTACATCTGTCTTTTCGTGATTTCCTCCTCGATCCTCAAAAGCTTGGAAAGAGGCCGTTCTGGGTGGATGAGAGGGAAACACACGAGAGACTGACCAGCAAGTGTCTTCAACTGGTGTCTAGCCTGAATGGTCTGAGGCAAAACATGTGCAACCTCCCGAGTCCTGGAATTCTGAGAAGCGAGATCGATGAACAGACAATACAAGATTATGTCTCACCTGAAGTCCATTATGCCTGCCGCTACTGGGTGCACCACTTGGAGCAGAGCAAAGGCCATATCCGGGACCGGGACCCAGTTCACGTATTTCTGCAAAAACACTTCCTTTACTGGCTAGAAGCTATGAGTCTCATTAAAGAGGCATCCGAAAGCATCCGTATGATAAATAGCCTGCAATCACTCATAGATGTAAGACATTCTTTTCATCATTGAATATTGGTTCTTATCCTTACCTATTACATAGTCGGATAAGAGTGATGAGTTACTTAGTTTTCTTTGCGATGCGAAGCGCTTTGCCCTACGGAACCGATTAATAATTGAAGATGCACCTCTCCAACTATATTCTTCAGCTATAATTTTCGCTCCGGAGACAAGCATAATACGGAACACATTTAGCGACCATGTCCCCAGGTGGGTTACTAGGTTGTCTAATGTACAAGAAGATTGGAATGCGTCATTACAGACGTTTGAGGGCCACACGGGCCCGGTCGAGGCGGTAGCTTTCTCGCCGGACAGCAAACTGGTAGCGTCTGCATCGGCCGATAAGACAGTCCGGCTGTGGGACGTGGCGACGGGAGCTTGCCGTAGCACGCTCGAGGGCCACACGGACCTAGTCGATGAGGTAGCCTTCTCGCCGGACGGGTCACATCTCAAGACAGATAGAGGACAAATCCCTCTCCCCTCACCTCTCTCTAATACTTCTTCCTGTGGAGAAAGTGATCTACCTGCTGTCTTTGTAGAACGTCAGTGGGTAACTTGTAAAGAACAAAACCTACTTTGGCTTCCCTCTGAATATCGACCAACTTGCACAGCTGTATCTAGTGGCGTTATTTCTTTAGGACATGCAACTGGTTATATTACTTTGCTGAGGTTTTATTTGGAGCATATACTGTCGTAGAAGGAACTTACATAACAATGGATACATTAGAACAGATTCTAGGAAGTTTTCTTATTTCATTGTTGTATAAAGACGAGATATAGATATATTTATTATTATTATTATTATTGTTATTATTATTATTATTATTATTATTACACAGACGGGGACGGGGGTCCGTAAGTATTTATATTACAGGTTGGGTTCTGGTATCCTACATATGTTTCACTAGTTATCTTGGGAAAAAATTGGCTGATGAAAAGACTAAGATTAGGAGAACGCTACGCAAATTGACGTGTTTTATAACAGCTATGTCTAAGCCTGTTTTGTACACCAGCTAGTATCGTTTGTTTGACGCTTGACTTAGTCCGGTAACGCGACTGCCAAGAGATTTGCTCATTGGGGCGCAGTAAATGCTTTACTACGCGCTTAGAGAGGAAGCCGGTTTTGTAAGCGACTGTATTCTACCCTGTCAGCGCAGGAAATGTAGCATCCCGCCTTCTTAGTTTCGTGCGAAAACCCCGCATTTGATCAGGAGATCTCAATTTATTTTAAAGCAAAAAGTGTGGGACTTGCCTGTCTGGTAGCACAAACGTCTGGAGTGCTTTCATAAGCGCTTGGGTTCTAGCCCCCAATCTACATCGCTCCGCCCTCTCCAAATAAGAAAGTTCTGTGGCCTTATGCTTGACATTCCGCGTTTACCGTCTAGTTGCATTAGGGCTGCTCTACGAGCAATCAATGCGTATCGGCGTTCCCATCACTTGTGTTGGCGTCCGCGGCCCGCGCCACGTTCGATAAGCAGACCTCTCTTACTACCGGGCAGAGAGCTGTTGACGGCCAGCAAAAACCTTAGTAATTCTTCCTACGTCCCTACCTGTCCCTTGGGGTCTCGTCTTTCGGGTACTCTGTCTCATGGAGGTCTTATTTGGCAGCATGAAGTTCTCATAAATATTGTCTTTAAAGGAATGCTTGCATTCGATTAATTGAATTACCTGAAGCTGTAGAGACTGTGTTCATATGTGCGTGTTCCCAATTACGTAACCCCTTGATGATTCGTTCTGGTGCATCCACATTCAGGCATCCACGTGTTTCTGACGTGGCGAGATTGCCGTGCCAACACTCCCTCTCAAGCTCGTTCATGTCACGATACTTGGCATAGTGTTTCAATTTGGATATTTCATCAATCACCGCTCCTTTTACTCCTTCTGCTTGGATCGAGTCTGCAGCAGTCGACTAGGCGGAGGTGAAGTTCAGGACTAAGCGCCTTGGTTAGACCATCTGCAATCATCCTGGCTGTTGGAAGGTAGGGCGTAGTGACTCGTCCGCTCTGTACCTGCTCTCGTACGTAGTGGTATTGAACGTCGATGTGTTTGCTGCGCTTATGGAATTCAGAGTTCTTGCCCAGAGCTATAGCGCTTTTGTTGTCTGCATGAATCTCGATAGATTCATTGTCTTGATAGAGTCCTAATTTAGTAAGCAGTTGTCTAAGCCAGATGGCCTCTCTGATGGCTTGACACATAGCCATGTATTCTGCTTCTGTAGTCGACAAAGCGACTGTCAGCTGACGCTTTGAAGTCCAGCTAATAGGTCCTCCGTTTAGGGTAAAAATATAGGCTCCTGTTAAGCGTCTGGTTACAGAATCTTCAGCGAAGCTAGCATCTGTGTATCTAGCAAGTTTACTGTTACTTTCTCTACTAAATGTAATACAGTAGTCGATTATACTGCGCAGGTAGATAAAAATCCTCTTAAGTGCTTTCCAATACTTAGGCCCAGGGTTGTTTATATACTAAGCAAGTAATGAGACTATAAATGCTATGTCTAGCCGTGTGATAATCATAGCGTACATGATAGATCCTAACTAAGCAGCAAATTCTTATCTTAAAGCTTTAGTAGTAATACCGTTAAATGGCTTAAGACGTTAACCTATAACTATTAGCGTTTTCACTTTACATCTATTCTTACTATACCCGTATTTATCGAGTATCTTCTTAATATATGCTCGCTAGCTAAGCGTAATTGTCTTTACACTATAGTTATATTTAATTTCTATTCCAAGGTAGTGTCTAATACTTCCTAGGTTAATTATCTTAAATTCTTTACTTAGTTAATTAATAACTTGCTTTATGGCTGGCTTATCACTGCTAATTAGCTTAATATTATCTATATAGACTATAATTATAAGTCTCGTATAGATAGTGCCTTTAATAAAGACATTATTATCTACCGTAAGTAGCTTAAATCTAATTTTAATAAGAAAGCTTATAAGTCGTTTTGCCTACTTGTATGCTAATTATTTTAGTCTATATAGGCCTTTCTTAACTCTATAAACAAGATATTTCTTACTCTTTTAAACATAACTAAGTGCTTACTTAATGTAGATTTTTTTATTAAGATCTAAATTAAGGTATACTGTCATGAAGTTAAGCTATATAATATCATAATTAAATAGTACTATAAGTGTGAATATTGTTTATACTAAAAATACTCATACGACTCCGGCGTATGTCTAGTTATAATTAATATTAAATTACTATATAAATTCTTTTCCTATAAATTTAGCCTTGTACTTAGTAATTTGATTGTTGGCTTTTCTTTTAATTTTAAATACTTACTTTCTATCTAGTACTATACGCCCTGTGGGTAATTTAATAAATTTAAATATCCTATTCTCTTAATACTACTATATCTTAATGTCTGTTACTTCTTTCTATTTTATACTATCTAGCTATTTTATTACTTCTATAAATAATTTCGGCTTTAGGTTATTTAAACCTAGCTTTTTATAAATATTTATATTAGCTATAATCAAAGCATGCTCTAGGGCATTATTAAGGTATAAATAAAAGCTTTAATAAACATAGTTAATTTTATTAAGTATTATTATATATAGTATGTAGAAATGCTTATTAGAAGCTCTAGTAAGTATAATTATCTTTTATATACTTACTAAGGCTTCTACTATCACTACTTTTATTAAAATTATATATTTATATTTATTATAGAATTTACGAGGTAGCTGCCCTCTATTATTACGTATTAATTATTATAATAGTTCTATTAAAAAAAGTAGCTCCTAAATTAGTAATTCTATCTTAAGGCTTATTATAGCATCTTATTATACTTCTCTTTTAGTATTTTTAATTATTTATAGCCTAATATGAATTATACTTTACGTACGTTCTTTATTATATTAAGTATTTTCTTTTTTTTCTAATAGTGTAGAGCTCGGCTTATATGGCTTATTTAGCTCCTTTTTATAAAATAAACTCTACTTAATTATTTTAACAGTAGGTTCATATGCCCTTTGTTAATTAACTATTTAACTATTAATTACTAGTTTAAGATATAGGCTAGGTAGAGGATTTAATAATTAACTATAAGTTCCTAGTAAAAATTACTATACTTTCTTTTTAAAGTTAAGTTTTTCTTTATCTTCTATAGATTAATGTTTATTATACGGTTTATAGTTATTATTAGATTTGAAATTTTATTCCTCTATAATCTACCGTGTTTCTTCTTTCTAGACTTTAATAATTAATCTATTAAATTTGTCTATAAATCTGATAAATTTTTCTCTAATTCTATATAGTATAACCTTCTTAGATTAAGCTTTTTAGCTATTCTGATAGTATATAACTGTTCTGAATATTAGGATTTTAGATAGATCTAGTTTATATCTATTAATAACTTTATACGGCATCTTACTATTTAGTCTTTATACTAAACTTCTGTTTTTTAGTTCTATAGTATATTTAATTACTAGTAGCTAGAAAAATCTTAGAAGATTCTAATCTACTAGCATTAACATTACTTTTTTATAGAGATAGAATTAGGTAATTTTAGTAAGTCTATTCTCTTATAGAGTGTCTTATATAGTAGGCTAGTAAGTAATCCCCTTTTCTTTTATCTATTCTTTAAAGTTTTGACTTATGAATATAGAATCTTGGTCTGAGAAAATGTACGTAATAGGGGGTTTTTCTTATGCTTTTCAGCAAGCTTATAGCTCTTTTACGTAATTTAAAACTTTATTCTTAGAGTAAATAAGCTCTACTTCCATGCTAATAGTAAAATCATTAGTTATAAAAATATATCTATACTTTTAATTATATCCTTCTGGCTTAATTAGTAGTATAAGATTTAAATAGAGAATCTCTTCTTTTCACTTTACGTGCTATTATTTGCTAAATAGTTGTTTTTAAAGCTTTAATTTCAGGCAGTATATATAGGTGCTATAGTAGTAATTATTTAGCTTTAATCTAATAATATTCTTTATAAGCTTTTTAAGATTACTATATTTTATATATTCTATTATTTAATAGAGCTGCTCTGTTAATATCTTCTTAGTTAATAATAGCTTTATAGCTAGTACCATATACAGGTCTGTTACTATCTTTATTATATAAATAAGAATAATTCTATTTTCTTTATATGCTATAGCCATTTTATTGTCTTTTTAATCTTTAATTTTTCTATTTTTTTAATTAAGAGTATAGCCCCCGCGTTTTATTCTTATAGCTAATAAGATATTAATAGGGCTGTCTAGGTAATACTAAATATTTTTAATAGTATAAAAAAAAGTTTTACTGTTCTAAAGCTAATATGAAAGCCGTATTATTTCTTTACTTAAAATTTATATAGTTTCTTTAGTTCTACTTAGGGCTTTGCTGGTAGCATATATCTTAGTAAACTAGACATAATTATTATAGATATTAACTTTTAATAAAGTGTTATACGTTGTCTTGCATTTGTCACTATAGATAAAAAAACTTAAAAAGATATTAGTTAAGATATTAGTTAGAATAAGCTATATTACTTTACTATTTTTATTTTTTTAAAGATCCTTTTACTTCTTACACTAGCTATCTATAGTCTTTTCTAGGTGCTTAAACTAGTAGTCTTTTTCTTTCTTATCTTTTTTTTTACACTATAGGTAAGTCTTTGACTTATATTCTTTACCTATACTAGGCAATTTACTTTAACTTTAGCCTTATTTCTTATTTCTTATATTTATTATAAGAGATGTAGCTTTAGATTGAGATTTGTTTATAAGCTCTTTATTATAGAGTTAACTTATAAGAGTATCATACGAAAGCAATTTAATGCCCGTATCACGTTTTTATTCTTAAAAGAACGTAAAGTACGTTCTAAGATTGTAGATTATTACATACTTAAGTATAAAGTTAATTATAATCTTTTACCGTGCAATGTCTTAGATAAGGATTCCAAATTTATTAGTGTAGTCTTCTATGTCTTTGCATGAAACATATATCGTAGTTTAGATCCATTTAATAACTAGATACTTCTATAGTTCTGTGTTGATCTTGTAGTGCTTGATAAGAATGTTAATAACCTATTAAGTAGCTAGGATTCTATTAACTTTTCGTGCTGGCATATTCTCACAATAGATAATAATATCATTAATTACTTTATCATTGTCAGGATATAGTACCCAGTCGTCTTGGTCCTTTGTAAATTCTAGGGCAAAGTCGAAGTCTTAGTAGTCACTTGTGTTACCGAATTTTGGCTTCTTTTCCAGATCAGTTTCTGTCTGTCTGGGTGAGAGTGTCTTTGTCTCAATTATCTCTCTAACTAATTCTTATAATATGCCATTAGAAGCAACGGACGTTCCGTTATCGCTTTAACGTAGGATTACTGGAGGAGTCGTTTACCGAGTACTTTGTTTGTACAGAATAAATCTAACTGCGTCCCATGTGCCTTTTGCTGTCATATGCTTTTTAAGCCTGAACAGCCATATGGCAAGATTTGCAGCTCCTTTAAGCTTTGGTACTCCGGTCTCCTTTGTCATTTTTAACAGCCGTGAGGATTTAATTGATAGACAATTTGGATTAGGTCGTATGAAAACGAGTGATATATGAGATTCGCAAAGCCGGGCTCATAACCTCATGGAGGTTATATTTGGCAGCATGAAGTTCTCATAAATATTGTCTTGAACGATTGATTGAATTAATTGAAGCTGTAGAGACTGTGTTCATATGTGCGTGTTCCCAATTACGTAACCTCTTGATGATTCGTTCTGGTGCATCCACATTCAGGCATCCACGTGTTTCTGACGTGGCGAGATTGCCGTGCCAACACTGTCTTTCCTGAAAACTCCCCGTGTCTTGTATATCTGCTTCCTCTCGTCCATAGGAATCTGCCTTTCTTGGAATCAAGCTCGAGCGATTACGGCGCCAACATGTTTTCTCCTACAATGCCGCCGTCGCCCCCGGAAACCTTTGACGACAACCGTGGACCTGGGGTTCAACAGTTTGTCATTATCATGATGGTTATGTCCTTTGCTGCCGTGTTCCTACGTTTCTGGTCTCGTGCACTCTCCTCTCCAAACGATAGGGCACCTCCTAAATTCTAGTGGGATGATTGGATTGCTTTGGCTGCTTTGGCGAGTGTGATTCCAGATCACTGGCCTTTCATTGACTTACGTGAATTTCAGCCCGTACTCTTAGCAACAGGAGCCCTGATGCTGGACATGATTTGTTTAGGGCTTGGCAAACATATTTAGGCCGTCAACTCTGAGAATCTACTGCCCTCCCTAACTCGTCTTTTTGTCATCTACATGCTCTACGACACTGCCCTGATTCTGGCTAAGACATCCTGTCTCCTCTTTTACACGCGTATCTTCGGCAAGCCGCACTTGAACAAGTGGTTTTACTGGGCCCAGTGGCCACCCACTGTATCAATGTTGCAAGGTATTTTGGAATCATTTTCGGAACAGTTTTCTCATGCGATCGATTCGCGAAACAATATAATCCGGTTCTTACGGGACATTGCGGTGCTGTCAGCGCAATCTGGCTCGGCAGCGCCATCCTCAGTGTTGTCATCGATCTAATCCTGTTGATGCTCCCAATGCTCCCAATGCTCATGGAGGATGTCATGTCTTGGCAGCTGGCAGTACTCATAAATATCGTCTCGAACATGAGTCGATCGATTTCTCGAAGGCAACGACAACTCTGCTTTTGTCTAGATGGATTAGGGACATAGCTAAAAGAAAAAATCAAATTATCTTGAATTTCGTACACAGTTAGCAAATTAGCTAATGGCCTACTCATCTTCGTTAAAGCATGCTCTTTCTGTACTCGGGCCCTTGCGGTCGATTCTCGATTTTCCTGTGGAAAAGCCCTCGCGAAGCGAGGGCCTCCTAGCCCAACGCGATTTCATAGCCCAACGCGACTAACCACCCTCCCATAGTATTTTACATAGAAATAAGGTCAAAATAATTAAAATTTGGTGCAAAACTGAATTCTATGAGACATTAATACCATAAATATCGTACTGTAGTTCATCTGCGAAATCTAGGTCGCTTAAACTAGCCCAAGTGCCCTCATCGTCGCTATCCTCAGGCACGCTACCTAGAGCGCTCTGTGAGTTCTCCACCTCGATTTTAATGCCTGTCATAAGCTGACTACCTTTAGTAGCCTGTGTATTACTAGTAGACGCACTGTAAATAGCTTCGTGGCGGTTGTTTTTTGCTTTTTTTGCGAGCAAGTTGGTATATGGATCATGAGCTTTGCGCTGTAAATGCGCGACGACTGCAGCTAGTGTAGAATCCCCTCCTATTGCAATACTAGGCGTGTAGTTGCCTCTCTCTACGAGTTCTGCTAAACAACAACGCGATAGATGTCGTAGCTGACGACTATGAGCTTCGTCGTTCTTATAATAGACCTGGTTAGCTGTATTTACGACGACTAGCACGCCGTCAGTATGCCTCTTTACGCTCCGCTTACCAGCAGCTCAGATAGAAGGGAAGATCTTACGCCATCTATTATATATGATACGTGTTTCTCGTGCTAAAGTAATCTCTAGAGCTTGCTTTTAAGCAATAATCTCATTCTCCTGGTGTTACTGTATCATCGCCCGAGCGTCCTCTGCGTATACTAGGCTGCTACCGATGTCTATTATATAACGCGCGCGCTTCCTACGCTCAGCTTGAGCATTTTCAGCTGCTTAAGTAGCCTATAGTTAATGCTTAAGGCTATTAGCCGTACGGGCGATCACTGATAGTCCTTTTAAGGTATATAAGGCGTCATTAGCAATGTACTCAGGAAGCTACTGCTGTAGTGTATCCTTCAACGGCTTTTCCTGCCTATTAAATACTCTAATAGTAGTAGGTGTTGTCCACCTAGACTGGCCGGGCTCGAGCACGGGAGACGGAGTTTAAGCTTATAACCTAACTTAAATCTTAGCACTAATTAACTCACTTCTAGTTAAATTAAACTGCTGAAAAGGGTTAACTAATGGATCACCAGTCTCTTTATCATAGTCAGAGAAGTAGAAGGTAGGCGTTTTATATCTCTATATAAGCCTCCGTAGTAGAGATATGTTAAAGTCATTATTTACTACCTCCTTTAGCAGCAGCTAGTTAATAACTATATTAGGATTAAATGGGTATAAGCCGGTTCGCTGCTAACCGCTACAAATTGTCTTATTACAGAACGTTAATCAACGTATTTTTATAAGGCAAGTAAAGAAATCTATCTTATTAATATCCTTTACTCCTGCTTGAGTAGCTTAGTTAAGCACTTTACTGTAATACCACTTTAATAATTAGAAGCAGTCTATATTAAGAGGCTGTAATATATGCGTTGTATGTAGAGATAGTATGAACAGTTAGATTTTGTTACGCTCTGCGTACTAGCAAAACTCGCGAGTATTATATAAGCCATAATTATTAAGGATAAGTAGCCACCAGAGACCCTTTATCATGGAGGTTATATTTGGCAGCATGAA
>ML994719.1:0-124336 GCA_010093925.1 Zopfia rhizophila CBS 207.26 | reverse complement strand
AGCCATCGTTAGATCTAGGGGATCTGGCTATACTAACTGCAGGCACCTCTTGCTGGTAGACGTAGCTGTTGAATGAGGCGAGAGCTGCTCAGCGCGTCAAGCAGATCTCATTGCAAACTAACTAGAAGAGCCAGATCCATCAGATGTGGGAGTGTAGAAACAGCGAGTGTAGTAACTATCTAAATTAGTATTATATTAGTCCCTCTAGCGGCGAGCACTATAAGATTAGCCACGCAGATTCAAAGTCCTAGGCTCTGGCAATCCTTGATGGGGATAATAAGCTAGTTTCCGTGAACATGCCCCCACTCAATTTTATTGATTATTGGCGTAGTTCTCTTAGTGGAGGTGACTAGCTTCGGCGGGGTAAGAAGAAGAGTAGAAAGAAGCGCTAGAGTAGTAGCTTAGGCACCTCTACTAGCAACTTAGAGAGAGAGTACCGTCGCGAGAGGAGAAAGTATGAGAGGCGGCGGGAGAGAGAGGATGAGTAGTAGTAGAATGAGTAGCGTGAGGCCCTACGAGCTCAGCATGAGCAGCTCTAACTATAGTAAAGTATGAGTGCCTTTTAACAGCCTCCACTATCAGCAGTTCCGTATCCTGGGTTCTAAACATACGGCGGCTACTCTTATTTAGTGTATCTACTACTGCCGCAGTAAGACTTCTAGCAGAGCTATTTACTTTACCTGATAGCGCCCCAGCAGGCCCTGCGTCGCCTAATAACGCCTGGCGGGTCACTAGTTGTTCCTATTATAAGATTAAGCCTAGTAGCTAGAGAGGGGGATATGCGTAGTACTGTAAGGAAGTTTTTCAGCTGGCTTATTAGCTAGTAGCTGGAGGAAGATCAGGATGACTACCTACGCACATAGGAGGTGGCGATCGAGGAGAGGTGGATAATTAACGATTTAAGGGATATGTCGACTATAAGCAGTGACCTATACAAAGCTGCCGTTAGTAAGCTATATAAACTTAAGAATGGGATTATTCAGCACCTACGTGAGGACGTACGTAGATTTAAGCTCTACTATCGAGCAGTAGAAGACCTAACAGCGTTGAGTAGAGATAGAGAGATAGTAGAGTACAGTAATAGTAGAGGTAGCTAAGTTAGGTGAATAGGCGTTTACATGGCGACACTAGAGTTGTTAAGTAGACTTAATTTCTATGATATTATATAGTAATCTATAGTAACTCTACTAGAGCCGCCTTTACTACCTTTATATCTCTCGCCTTGCCTCTACTAGCTCCTCGCGCTCCATCCTGTACAACCCATCTGCAGCATACTTGAAGTGCTTCTGCGTAAACTGATCGCAGCGACTCTGCCGAATACATGCCTTTAAGAAGTCGCCAAAGTTAGTGTACTGCCTTCTTATGTATGGATAATTTCAACGGATTCATGCCTTAAGCACCCCAAAGGTGAGCTTGATCAGGTTGAAGTTGGGCGAGTACGGAGGCAGAAAATGTACAACATAACCAGCAGCCTCAATCGCTGCCACTACCTCCTAGTTTGTATAGATAGAGACGTTATCCAACACTACTACTATGGGCTTATAGCCGTAGACGGCGCGGAGCGTTGGTAGTAGCGTGTTTTGGATCCAATCATGGAGGTTATATTTGGCAGCATGAAGTTCTCATAAATATTGTCTTCAAAGGAATGATTGCATTCTTGATTAATTGAATTACCTGAAGCTGTAGAGACTGTGTTCATATGTGCATGTTCCCAATTACGTAACCCCTTGATGATTCGTTCTGGTGCATCCACATTCAGGCATCCACGTGTTTCTGACGTGGCGAGATTGCCGTGCCAACACTTTATTTGAGCTCAAGTTAAAGTATTAAAGTGCTTTAGCTAATCTAAACTAGTGCTATCGTTGCTATAGCCGCTCTCAGTCCAATTGATTAGATATTTGACAGGAAGATCCATCACCTAATTCTTAAGGATCGAAGCCGCTTTGACGATTAGCATTGGCTCAATGACGTCGCTAGTAGCGGAGCAACACTCTATAAGCATAATAAGCTCTCAATTGCTTAAGTAAGGAATTACGACCTGGTAGCTTATTGTTAACATACTAGATATGTAACTAGGACTGTATTTTGTAGAGAGCTTACATCACGGCCATGCTTGGTGTAAACATACTAGTTTTTCACGACTCCTATTCAACAGCCGCACTCATCCATATTCCACATATCCTTAGGTAGAATCCCCAGCTTGTTAACCTTACGCTGCACCTTCTCAAACCAGGCGCGGATACCTTCTGGCTGCTGCGCAAGCTTCCGAGTAACCTTAATTAGCTTTGCTTTAACACGCTGGTACTGCGGCTTGCTCTGTAGCCAACGCTTTGCCCAATGTTTACCTACAGTAAGCGAAGGACCTTGACCATGGTGCACCTCAGCGAGCAGCGCGTTGGCTTGCTGCGTAACTAAAGTTTGGTGTAAACCAAAGCCAATATCATCTATCGCGTCGCAATAGCGTAGCAGAGCAAGGTCTTGCTCCTCAGTGAGCTTCTGGTTCCCTTGGGGACGCGTCTTTCGATTGTGGCCGCCATGGAAAGCGCGTAGTAAGCGCTGGTAGGGCAGCTGGTGGTCGCGGGCGTATTGCTTAACATTCGGATTGTTTAGAGTTTTGAGCAATTGTACAGCTTCTTCAATACGTTTAACCTCTGTATCATATGCAGTCTCCTTAGGTATATGTGCGCGCATTGTTTTGGGCGAAAAAGCAGTAAAAATTAAGTGGTGGGTGTGTATTGGCAAGTACCAGTCGCGTTGGGCCATGAAATCGCGTTGGGCTAGGAGGCCCTTGCTTCGCGAGGGCTTTTCCACAGGAAAATCGAGAATCGACCGCAAGGGCCCGGGTAGATGGCCAAGGAGTTCGTACGAACTTAAAAAGCGTTGTTAAACGCGATCCTTCTAGCTAGTGTGGTAGCCATATTGTTCTTTTGAAAAATGCAAAGGCTTGTAAAGCTTGTATGGCCGCTGGTAGGACAGTACAAGGGGTGAAAAGGAAGGCGCTTGAGGAGCTTTTAGTCAATTCAGTACGGTTTGACCAGAACGGTAGTAAAAAGCGGCGACCCCAGGCACCTAAGTCGCGATATGGCTGTTCAATATGTCAAATTCACCTTTGCAAAGAAGGAAACTGTTGGGTTGAGCATTTGCAAGCAAAAATAGGGTAGTAGTAGTGATTAAAAAGTTCAAATCCAAATTTGCCAAGGCGGGGTTAATTTGCCTTAGGCATTCAGGCAACGAGCTGTCGCCAGTGCAGGGGATAGGCCACCTATTGGAGCGAACTATACCCGATTCGGAAGGACCCCTTTAGGGCACCCTCTCTACAACACCAAAAAAGCTGTATAGATTATCTACACGTGTTTTTACAGCCTTATATAGGAATCAATTGGGTTCCAAACAATTCAGTCAATTTACGGTTCTCCAATTGAATTGATTGGAAAAAATCCAGGTCATGAATGGGATTGATTGTTAGCAACTCTGTAAGATAGTATAGTAGTAAAATTCCCGCGCGTGTCCTTGAGTGTTCAGGATTATATTCCATCTCATTCAAACATATCCAATCCACTGTTAAGATTCAAACAAGTCCAGAGAAATATTCTCCATAGCTGGGACATCCGCCAAGTCTTGACTTGTAACCGCCTCAATGCGGTCCTGATCTTGCCGCTTATATATCGTCTCCAGCGCCAACGCACTAATGCCCGCTATACCCCTCTCATCCAATTCTCGACGATAGAGATAGCTTTTTGCCATTGTGTAGGTGATGTGCTATGGAGTGATACAAGGTATAGCGGCGTCGCCATACGGGTATACGCACATCGGATTTTTCTTAGTCGTCAGGAACGACGCCGCTGCGAGCCGGAGTGCGTATGGCGCAAGTGACTGGGATCTTGTCGTTGGTTCACCACCAGGTCTCGAGAGTCGTTCAAGTGTCTTCTGGGCCACCAGATGGCCTGCTTGCACTTCGTCTGGTGCCGTCATAGAGGCTCCGCTCTGACTGACCTTTCTGGAGGGGTCTCCGTTGCTCACATGTAAATCAAATGCACATCACCGACATGGAAGATGATCCCCACAACTTGACGGTAGAATTCAGTGAATGGAACATATGCCTTGAATCAGGTCGACCGTGGGGAAAAGGCCAAGAAATCTGATCTGTTCTGGTACTGCCTCATTTTGTCGACAGAGGAGCTTATACTTTCAGGTTCAAGATGAAGTCCGTTATCTTCTGATAGTGTTTAGTGTCACCGAAATAGCGCCGGTTGGTGCTATAGCCTACACTGGTCCATTACCGCTTACACCGATTCTCTCTGCCTACACTAGCTGCTTGCAGCTTACTTGCAACCTGCCTGGCACTCATTTGCCTAGTCACTCGTTTATGTATATCTATCGCCTAGATAGCCCTCAATTCATCACGAAGTCGCTGCTACACTGATTCTCTCCAATTGGTGACATTTAGCATTGTGCAAAATAGAGGTGGTCTTGATGCTGATATGCGGTGTTCCTACGGGGGGGCCGATTATCTGTAACCGAGTGCAGGGAATCAATGTGGCAACCTATTGTCCATTGAACGAGTGAAAGAGTTGATCTAGATACACGACAGAGGTGGATAGTATGAAACAGAGTACGTACGATAGTACGTAGGAGGACTCGTAAACAGCTGACGAAGGAAGGGCCGATTAGGGAGAAGACGAGGTGCTATTCGGTAACGTTATCACTGCTTCTGGCCCGGTCCAGCTGTTGAAGTTTCATCTGTCGTTGATCCATTGCAGGATAGAGATAGAACCAAGCAGCCCACTGCTGAGAATATTGGACACAGCCTCTCCCGTTGATCCATTGCAGGATAGAGATACAGCCAAACATCCCACTGCCGAGGATATTGAACACGGCCTCTCTCGCTTCATCCATCATGTCGGTTGCTCTTGTTCGGGCATAAAGTGCTTGTCGTTCAACCAGGGGAAGCGAGGCACCTCGTAATGGACTGGGCGAGCAGAAGAGTTTCCCCGCGATTGGAAGTTATATACCTAGGCAAAGTCGGCCTCAGTCTCAGCCTCAGCCTCAGCGGCACGAGCCTTGGCCTTTTTGGGGACACAACTGTGCTTCCAAGGGTCGGCGGCTCGAGGTTTAGCGGCTTGGCACCAGAGGTATATAGGGATCCCGATGTCGAGGTGCAACGGACATTCTCAGCGCATCCCCATCTGACAGAAATGTGTATTTGGAGACTTTTCACGTGCTGTTGCACGAGACCCAACAAGGGGGGTGCGAATTTCCACAATTCACCTGTTGTTGCGAAAGGACCGGTCAGTGTTGAGATAGAAGCACCAAACGGTCCGACTGAGACGGTTGGCGGTACGTTCAGCTCCAGCTCCACCATTGTACACTTCGGTGGTATATGCTGACCTATCCTGGTAGCAGTTGCCCTGATAGAAAACATTGGACCATTTGTCGGAGCGGATTCTCGTTTCCCGCTTCGCCAAGCACCCCAGTGCCGCATCTGTTCGACACCCGGAAACTCGACGCAGAATCCAGAACGGCAATCCCAACGGTAACAGTGGTCGGCACTATTTTATCTGCACAACTTGCAGGGAAAACCAGACGGAAATCCGCTCAGAACCCCGGGGCGGATGGATCACGTGGGATGATGCGCGGGGTATAAACAATGCGAATCCGAAGTGTTTCTGCAAAGAGGTGAGCCGGCAAGGTAAGGCTGGTGGCCAGTCCTTTATACCAGGCATGGGATTTTGGACCTGTGCCACTGGTGTTTGTGCCTATTATTCGGAAGATAAAGGAGGGTTGACTCCGGCGGAACTTAGCCGTGCTGGGCGCGAGTGTGCTCCATTTGAACCGTGGCTGCTGTGAAATCGGTTGAGAATTGTGAAATTGGCAAGATGAGTGAAGTTGGCGATCGGTGACAGAGTGTTGGTTTCAGGAATGATCTCTTTGGTTGTGGCTTTTCATGGGTTGGCTTTACCAAGCGACGGAGATATCGTAATGTACGGTACACTTCGAAAGGAAACGACATAGCACTTTCCGTTAGCAGTCAATATCTACCTCACTGATGCGACAATTAACAGCGACGTATCTTGCAACGCTCCAAGAGCGCCTGTACGGGTTCAGGGAGTGTGATTCCAAGATTCTAAGCCTGCCTCATCGCTTCGATTTTGATCCGCATGTTGAGATTGGCTAGATCCTCCCGCTTTGTGACTGTCCGCTTCTTCGGCAATGATGACCGGGTGCAGATGGGAGATTGCGATGTCTTTGACAAGAAAGTCGTCGGCAGAGGGGGCGATGGAGCTTCTGGTATCGTGTCGAAGTCTGAGGCAACTGATGCGTCTTCTGTGACAGGTGTCGCGTTTTCACTTTCAGCTATTGAATTGACCTTCGTCACCGAAGCGTTAGATGGGAACAGACAATGACATTAGAACCCGTTCAGAACAGGTTGGTATTGCCCTGCTCATGGTTCCTTGTCGTCGGTAGGTGTACAGAGGCTGGACGACGAGGGAAAAGCTCGTCGCAACACATAAATTTAAATAGGACCGATCTATCGTATGCAAAAGTTGGTAGAATTTCTTGGCGACATCTCAGGATTCGCGCTGTGCGACGTTGCGCAATTACATAAATTAACATGTTGACAACGCTCCTAGATAGCCTTATAATTCTACAGATTGCTCTTTTTCCTACGTATCTTCTAGATTTTTAGAATATTTTAGCTATCTTGTAGCGTGGTTGAGATAGAAGGGGTGTTCTGAATTACAGCTTAAAACACTGGCGACACACCTTAGAACCTTAACAGCACCTATAAAAATTAACATCTTAACTACGCCTTTATAAAGTCTAAAAAGTCTGTTAGTGGGCCTTATTTATATGCAGATTTTAGATCTTTTGGAATTTTTTTTAGCTATCTTAAAGCGTTGCTGAGATTTGGGTGGTCAAAAGTGCTGTTGCGCAGCGCGAATCGTGAGGTGTCGCCAAGAAATTCTACCAACTTTTTGTATACGATAGATGTGCGGGGTGGTGCATTTAGCGTGGTGGGGTGGGTTCCATCCACATCCGAGAGGACCAGACGACCTCAAAAGCACTTCTTCAACATCAACGACCTCCCATTGAACACCTGGTCCCACTTCACATTTTCGCTAGTATATTACAAATTAAAACTATTTAAGTTATCTATCTGATTCCAATCTCCAACTGCAAAATGGTCCTTCTCCACCTTCCCCCCGAAATTCTCGACGAAATCATCAGCCTCACCCTTCCCTCTGGCATCGAAGCCTTCGCACTCTGCTGTAAAGCCGTAAATGCGCGCGCCGCATCTCAAATCCAGCGGCATAATACCCTCAAACGACAATGGAAGTACACAGCCCATAACAGCGCCCGCCGCGGCGATACACTCCGCATGCTCTACGAAATCTCACGTGATTCACTTGTCGCGCTGTACATTGAGTCGCTGAATCTGTGGGACCGCCGCCAACTGGGAAATGTGAGCAGGGACCCTCGCCGACTTGTTACCGGTGATTTTGTCAACTTCCGGGCGGACGAAGAGGCTATGGAGAGGATTAGAGCGATGGTGATGGGATCGGAGTATTTGGAGAACGCGGGTGTGGATGCGGAAGAGTGGTGGGGGAAGATGATGAAGGAAGATGAGGCGGGTGATGAAGATTATGACGATGCGCCGTACACGGTTGTATCGCTCTTGGGCCTATTGCCGAATTTGAAGACGCTTCAGTTACCGCATAGGTGGTATGACGTTAGGCCGTTTGAGAATGCGAAGGACGATGTTAAGAGATTGGTATCTGTGCTCGATGCCATTGTGGAGAGTTCAAATGGCGGGAATGATAGTGAGAAGCCGCTTGAAAAGCTGGAGACTATGTTGCCGTTCATGCCGGCGGGGTACGAGGAGCGGGCGGGCTTGCAATGCGTGCAACCGTTCATGCCACTGAAGAGTATGAGGGAATTGTACGCCGTGAGCTGTCTTGCTGTCGACGACCAGTATACCGGTATTCCATTCCAGTGGCGCTTCCCGGAACTGAACTCGCCACTTAGAAGGGTGGAGTTAGCGTACTGCTGCATGGATGCGGACGGGATTTCGCTGCTTCTATCCCATACGCCGTCCCTTGCAGTCTTCAGGTACTCGCACCAGACCAAATGGCACGGCTGCCAGCACGACTGGAACCCCGGCACTTTCAGCGAAGCCATTGCCAGACACTGCGGTAAAACCATCACCGAACTTGCAATTACTGTTGACGAATTATATGGCGATATATGCAACGGCGCGTCATCGTTTCTCTCATTCCCCAACTTGCAGACTCTCGAAGTCGACGTCTGCATATTCTGCGGACCGCCGGTGGAAAGCGGACAGGAGCGTGGTATGTACGGGAGAGTACCCGAGGGAGAAATACCATGGACCGAGGAAGATATTCCGTGTTTGGGGAGTATGTTGCCGGAGAGTGTTATCGAAGTGCAGATTAATACAGACTTTCCGAAGCCGGATGTGGTGGTGCTGAAGCTGTTGTTAAAAAACCTTAGGGAGCAGCGGGAGATAAGATTGAAAAAGTTGGGTAAGGTCATCGTATGGCAGGATAAAGAAGACAGTGCGCGAACTTTGGTGGAGAGCGCGGGGGCTGCGGTATGTGTCTTCAGTCCGGAAGGAACGCAGACAAGGTCGAGGTCAATGATGCCGGCATGGAAACGGGAGTTTGAAGAGCGGGTTGGCGGACTGGAGTTTACATGAATATCGGTCACGTTTGGTCTTCATTTTTTGTGAAATGAGAAATTTTTCTTGTAGAGTAGTTATTTTCGCAATATGTAGAAAAGAATACATTATAACAATATCATTATTCTAACAATAAAAACGTTAGGTGTGGTGCGTTAACAGTGGTGGGGGTTTATATATATATAAAAGTCTTGGTTAAATTAATACATCGTAGACAGGTTATAAGCATCAGCATCATTTCAATTTATTTTAATCGAGTGGGCAGACGTCGATTTGCTTCGCGCTCCGCTCCAGCATTGGGCTCATATGCCCACCAATCAAAGATCAACAGCCTAGACTCTTAGTTAATGGATGGGTTTCCCGCTGTTGAGGGGGGTTTTGGAGATATTTCCCATATCCTATGAAATTGTGCCAGAGAAATGTGGCCTGTGCGAGGAGTAGATGAATACCAATCAATCTAGCCGGATCGGGATATTTTGTGGGTTTTGTTGATTTTACATCATTCACAAGCCACAGAATCGCAGTGTCCCTTGGAGACATCTCCACGATTTTATTGGCAAAATTCCCAGTATCGCACGGGCCACATTGCTCTAGCACAACTTCACAGGATATGGGATACCTTAACCCTGGAGCAGAGGCTACGCAACCGGCAATCGCGTTTTGGATATCCATCTACGGGCTGGGCAAATGGAATCCCCATTAGATAATACAAAACAGACAGACAGCCACTCCAGAGGACGGCGGTGAGGTGCGAAGATGTGCAGGTGAGCGGAGTTCTCGAGGTTAAGCCGTATGCATGCCCGCCGTGGGTATGCAGGCCCGACGTCGTGATGTGCAAGGATGAAGAGCAGAAGCTAGTCATCGAGTATTACAAGCCAAGACAGGTACATGTATGCGTGGCTGCATCCGTGTGCAACGGTAGGACAGGAATCGGCGTAAGAGTCGATCTAAAAGACGGTAGCGAGCTCCTCCTAGGCCGACACCCACCCGCAGAGCTCCTGGCAATCAGCAAGGCAGCCAATTGGCCATGGGACCCTGCGTGTGTAGGGTTCGTCCAAGGAAGCTCCCCATACCTGCCTCCAGAATCAGAATATTCTCCGACTCGCAGTCGGCGCTGCAGTCGATAGGATGTTGAGGAGGGTTCCTGCCAAGAAGTGGTCGTAGAGATTATGACGAAGCTTCGGCTGAGCAACAATAAGCTACGATAAGCCTCAAAGGTCAGGCTCGAACCGAAACGCCGCACCATCACCAAAGAGGCAACGTCAAACTTGGTAGCTCGAAGCTACAAACGTTTATAAATACCCCGCTTTCTGTACTACTCTCATCACTCTTTCTCCTCCGGCATCAGGCCTCAATTCTCAAATCCAAAGATACCTAGATCGTTCATCAATCAACTATGACGAAAGGATCATCCGGCAACTCTGGTAACTCCAACTCCAGTGGTGGAGGTGGATATACCGTCACCAGCTCTGGGACCAACTCTCAGGCATGCTCTCTTTGCTTCATCAACCCGTCGTCCGTCTTGCTGATACCTGAAACAGGGTAATCACTACTGTTCTCGCGACTACGGCTCCAGCGCCTCTAGCAGCAACTCCTATCACTACTCCAACTCGTGAGGGCTCCGGACTATAATCAGTGTCCTTGGACTACTGACTGAGCTTTCAGGAACGGGTCGTACTACTACAGCAACCCGAATGTGAGTATTGGTCTAATTTGGATGTTAAGGGCCATGCTGACGTTGGCAACAGGGCTCCACATACTACAACTCCGGAACTGGATACTCTCGATACAACTCGGGGAAATAAACCTCAGACCAACGTATGTCTACCAAGTCGGATTGGGCGCATGGATAAAATGAGGAAATGGGTGGATCGTTGTTGAATATGGGTACGAGGGCCAGGTACAGCCCGACCTGGTTCTGATCTGCAGATCAACGAAACTTGGGTACAAATGCTGAGCACCCAGTTGTCGATTTCTTATGTTGCCTTCATTTTAATCTTAATGAACGATGTTTGTGCCATACCAACGCTTGATCTTCAGATAACTTCCTTTATATCTTCGCCATGACTCATAATTGGTCTGCATTACCCCTCCTGCTATCTCTGACGTGAACTCATTTATGAAGATGCAGGCCAGAGCGAGGACTTTCCCGTTTGCCGCAAAATGGTTGGATAATTGATCAGTGAGACTCGGTGCTAAAACAATCTATGCAAATGCTGATGCATCTAGCAGGATGATTACGAACTGACGGCGTCCTTCTCGTTGATGTGTATTCATAATCCGTGTCATCAGCCGCCATGCACTTAGCCGCTCTCTCCTCTTGAGTAACCGAGCAGCGCCGTGGCTTATCCCCCTGTCGATCCTTATATAGCTTACGAATCGCCCTCAAATCTCATCTCCCCAGTTATGTACATAGAGTAGCTTTTTCGCTCATTCAATTGATCAAGTTGCTCCTAAATTACCCACCCGCTCGCTCACAGCTTGCTCAACATACTTTGCTTCATCATCGGAAGCCATCCTCTCTGAGGGTGTTCCGACTCCAAGATGATTCCATCGATACTAGAGAGGAAAGATTCTTTTGTTTTTTCTTGATCTCACAAAAATAATCAAGTGATGTGGCGTCGAATGGCGAATGACGTCGTGACTTCGTAACTACTTTGGTCGGGCGGGCTGCGCTAAATGTACTGTATCTTAGTGGGGGGCCGTGAGCAGCGCCAAGTTCGGTTGCTGAATCTGTCCAATCAACGCTCGTCTCTGGCACAGATGCAATGTGCTCGTCATCTGTGTCAGCAGACGAGCGCTGACTGGCTGGTTCTCATCTGCCACAGAGCGAGCTGCAAAGGAGGCATTACCAGCCAGTGGAGAATCTAGCAGCTTGAGTCTTAGAAGTGGCATCCTGTTAAAGAGACCATAAACGCAGTCAACTCCAACGTAAGCCCGCTACCCACCCGCCTCTTCGCCTTAATGTAACCGAGTGCTGGCCTCTCAGGTAACTCCATTGCTTGTATACTGAGTTCTCCTGTTGATCCTCCTGATGATCCTCCTGTTGATCCACCCCTGACGATCTTCTCCTGTCGATCGTCTCCTGTCGATTCCCCCTATTCTCATCTACAAAGCACATATTTAAGTAGGATAGCCATCCATAGTTTTCACTTCATGAGGTTGCTACATCTTTACCCTGCGTCCGGTCAGACCCATGGCAGGGTCCGTTATTGAATGTTTGCATACTGGGCTGAGCTAAGGGCACAGCGAAAGCGTGAGATCACGTCTACTCCGCTGTCGCAACGTCCATCTCTTGCTCTACATCTTCGTGCTTTCCAGAATCACGAACTTTCGCAACAATAATGCAAATTATGTGCGATCCTCCACGCTCTTAACCCATATCTCACTGACGACATCCAACATGACCAATGCACATCCGCATTCAAGTTTCCGCTCTCCGTCGACCACCAACTATTCGTATTGATACAATACAACGCTCTCCGAGGAGTAATGACTAACATGTCCATCTTATTACATCTCAACGGTCGCCCACTTGGGGGTTGGGCGGACTTCTACACTGAAGACTTACCGACCCCGCCGGACAACGCACTCCCTTCCTTACAACCGACGTACCTCCGGAAGACTGTTTCGCATGAGTCATGGGTAGACATTATTCCCTACGCAACCTTGCGCGACAATAGTCTAAGAAATCAAGATAGCCTTAACGCTGATGCACTCTGCGACGACTTTCTTGGCGGGATGTATGAAGGCGTTAGCGAGGTGGAAAGTCGGGGAATGATTCTGTGGGGCGGGCCGTGGCCTGAAGATGGGTGGGAGATAAGCGAGGACTTTGCGAGGAAATGGTCGTTTCTGTTGGGGGGATGTGGTGACTTAATCGGGTCTACGAATGGATGGAGGGAAGCTAAAGGCGAAGAAAGACTTGTCGTGGAGGTGTGAGGAAACAGACTGCTTTCTGGTGACATCGGTAGCCACCTTCCTTGGTGCACTGGATGAAGAGTCAGTGCCTGGAAACCTATTCAAGTCCAGTGTATGAGTGAGAGTTTTACGCTAACAGAACAAAGATCGTTCTTCCGTCTATTATAATTAGGATTGCTGCCTCGACCTTAAAGTCTAAGCTGTGAAAAGCGAGCCCTAAGGGCGGTGATGCCTGAGAACGGAGTGAATTTGATGAAGGCTAAGTATAGGTACAGAGAGAAATTTTATGTAGGTGGTATGGATCCTTATGTACATTGCTAGCCACATTTGGCTCCATCCCTTACCACACGTCACATGCACGCGCGCCGGTGGGCAACCTCGGCCCCTATCTATTCTGCCCGAACATGTCTATCCTTCCTGCTCTCTTTTTCATCCGAACGTTTTATATTCCCACGAGACAGTGCATGTAGCATTAGCCTAGGAATCCAATACTCGTTGTACAGTGATTCTATTGAATATGCGTCGAGCCGTGACGTTAAGAAAGCATCAACCCCTTAACAAAAGCTATTAAAATTCTAGGCATATAAAATATAGGCTGAAGGGCTGGTACAAGCGATTTTTATATGTATTTTAAAAGTTTTCCTATCTTAAGGGGCTTACTCAATGCACGGAATGTCTTGTTAACATTAATTTACTTAACAACTTACACCTTTACCTTTACGTTAACCTACAATACTACAAAATCTATTATAAGCTTTTTATAGCTACAAAGGAATAACTACATAATTGATGTAACATAGTCGGATCAATTGATTACGATTTCGATTATGTTAGTTATCTGATAATCATAACGTAGGTAACTAACCGATTACGTGCATACCCGAGTAAAGCAAAGCCTTGAGTGAATAATACCCTCGTAGATTTCGTCAGCCGCAATTCCAAAGTGAGTAAGATGTGGGAATGATCACGAGATATCGCAAGTACCTTATCAAGTACTGATAAGATCTGCGGCTTTTTGACCTCAAACGGCTAATCGTATAAATAACGTAGTGCACTCAATCGGTGAAAAGAAGGCGAAGTTCCAAGTCCTTTCTTGTCCAGGTACAACAAAACCTTGAATACAGCCTCAACGATATACTGGCCTCCTGTCCACGAGGAGTTCAACATTCGGCTATATGCAGAAGTATCATGACCCATCACAAACCAGTCGAGATGGGGACCCAAGTCGTAGTTCCGAAGCAAATCCAGACCAATAAGCTTCTTAATCTCTAATTGACCATAACCAGAGGGTGTGCCCTGTTAGGAAGGATTAGGTAATATGGTTATGTAATCATTCTTGGCGCGCTAGCGCCTTGTAGATAGCTCCCCTCTTGCTCCACTTCCTGAGAAGAGACACAATACACACACTTTACAGACACTCGTTTGCTCTCTCAGTCCTACGTCAGGCCCGCCCTTACATGCTCCCCTACTTGCTGTTTAATGGTCATGGAGGTCTTATTTGGCAGTTGGAAGTACTCATAAATATTGTCTTCAAAGGAATTATTGCATTGATTGAAAACTAAGGATGACTATCCTACTTAAATAATGAGTGAGACAAGCTGGAATGAGGATTCCTAACCTTTTGATGTTGACAAGGGAGGATTTGCAATCTCCTGGTGGAATGAAAATAATAATGGAATGAAAAACAATTGTGGAATGAGAACCCTTGCTCGGTTACATAATAATGCAAGGTAGTAAGGTTGCCAATCGCGGATTGCGCCAACACTCCCTCTCAAGCTTGCGTACGATGCTTTTAGGGAGCTTTAATCATGCCTCTTCTTTGCTTTGTCTGGGTCAAGCCGGTAATGATCAATGAATCGAAGATGCAGTTCTGGACTGACAGCTTTAGTCAGGCTGTCTGCAATCATTTGACTGGTTGGCAGGTAGGACGTGGTGATTCGTCCACTCTGCACCTGCTCTCGTACGTAATGGTATTGAACGTTGATGTGCTTGCTGCGCTTATGGAATTCAGGGTTCTTACCCAGAGCTATAGCGCTTTTGTTGTCTGCATGAATCTCGACAGATTCTTGATGGAGTCCTAATTCAGTAAGCAGTTGCCTGAGCTAGGTGGCTTCCTTGATGGCTTGACACATAGCTATGTATTCTGCTTCTGTGGTTGACAGTGCGACTGCTAGCTAACGCTTTAAAGACCAGCTAATAGGTCCTCCATTTAGGGTGAAGATGTAGGCTCCTGTTAAGCGTCTGGTTGCAGAATCTTCAGCAAAGCTGGTATTTGTATACCCAGCAATTTTGTTGTTGCTTTCTTCTCTGAATGTGATATAGTAATCAATTGTACTACGCAGGTAGAAGAAGATCCTTTTGAGTGCATCTCAATACTCAGGTCTAGGGTTATTTATATACTGTATAAGAGATAAGACTGTAAATACTATATCTAGCTAAGTAGTAATTATGGCATACATAATCAATCCTAGCTAGGCAGTAAATTCTTGTCTTAAAGCTTTAATAGTAATACCATTAAATGGTTTAAGATATTAACTTATTATTATTAGCGTTTTTACTCTACGTCCATGCTTACTATACCTATATTTATTGAAATTTTTTTTAATATATGCTTATTAGCAGAGCGTAATTATCCTTATACTATAATTATATTTAATTTCTATTCTAAAATAGTGCTTAATGTTTTCTAGATTAATTATCTTAAATTTCTTACTTAGCTAATTAATTACCTGCTTTATAGCTAGCTTATTACTACTAATAAGCTTAATATTATCTATATAGACTATAATTATAAGTTCTATATAAATAGTGCTTTTAATAAAAACATTATTATCTACTATAAATAGCTTAAATCTAATTTTAATAAAAAAGCTTATAAGTTATTTTATTTATTTATATACTAATTACTTTAGCTTATATAAGTCTTTTTTAACTCTATAAATAAAATATTTCTTACTCTTTTAAACGTAACTAGGTGCTTACTTAATATAGATTTTTTTATTAAAATCTAAATTAAAATATACCGTTATAAAGTCGAGCTATATAATATTATAATTAAATAATATTATAAGTATAAATATTATTTATATTAAAGATACTCATATAACTCTAGTATATATTTAATTATAATTAATATTAAATTACTATATAAATTTTTTCCCTACGAATCTAGCTTTGTACTTGGTAATTTAATTATTAGCTTTTTTTTTTAATTTTAAATATTTACTTTCCATCTAGCGCTGTACGCCCTGTGGGTAATTTAATAAATTTAAATATTCTATTCTCTTAATACTACTATATCTTAATATCTATTACTTTTTTTTATTTTATGCTATTTAGTTATTTTATTACTTCTATAAATAATTTCAGCTCTAGGTTATTTAGACCTAGCTTTTTATAAATATTTATATTAGCTATAATTAAAACATGCTTTAGGACATTATTAAAATATAAATAAAAGCTTTAATAAGTATTATTAATTTTATTAAGTATTACTATATACAATATATAGAAATGCTTATTAGAGGTTTTAATAAATATAATTATTTTTTATATACTTACTATAGTTTCTACTATTACTAACTTTATTAAGGTTATATATTTATACTTATTATAGAATTTAAGAGATAGTTATTCTCTATTATTATATATTAATTATTATAATAGTTTTATTAAAAAAAGTAGCTCCTAAATTAATAATTCTATTTTAGGGCTTATTACAGCATCTTATTATACTTCTCTTTTAGTATTTTTAATTATTTATAGTTTAATATAAATTATACTTTGCGTGTGCTCTCTGCTGTATTAAGTATTTTTATTTTTTTAATAATATAAAGCTTAGCTTATACAGCCTATCTAGCTCCCTCTTATAAAATAAACTTTATTTAATAATTTTAACTATCCATTTATATACCTCTTATTAATTAACTATTTAATTATTAATTACTAGTTCGGGATGTAGGCTAGGTGGAGGATTTAATAATTAATTATAAGTTTCTATTAAAAATTATTATACTTTTTCTCTAAAGTTAAGTTTTTCTTTATTTTCTGTAAATTAATATCTATTATACGGTTTATAGTTATTATTAGATTTAAAATTTTATTTCTCTATAATCTGCCGTGTCCTTTTTTTCTAAACTTTAATAATAAATCTATTTAATTTATTTATAAATTTAATAATTTTTTTTTAATTTTATATAGTATAATTTTTTTAGATTAAGCTCTTTAGCTATTCTAGTAGTACATAATAGTTCTAAATATTAGAATTTTAAAAAAATTTAGTTTATATTTATTAATAACTTTATATGGTATTTTACTATTAAGTTTTCTTATTAGACTTCTATTTTTCAGCTCGGTAGTATATTTAATTACTAGTAACTAGAAAAATCTTAAAAGATTTTAATCTACTAGTATTAATATTACTTTTTTATAAAGATAGAATTAGGTGATTTTAGTAAGTTTATTCTCTTATAAAATATTATACACCATTAGTTAGTAAGTAATCCTTTTTTCTTTTATTTATTTTTTAAAGTCTTAACTTATAAATATAAAATCTTGGTTTAAGAAAATATATGTAATAGGAGCTTTCTCTTATACTTTTTAGTAAGCTTATAGCTTTTTTACTTAGTTTAAAGCTTTATTTTTAAAGCAAATAAGTCCTATTTCCGTACTAGTAGTATAATTATTAGTTATAAAAATATATCCACACTTTTAATTATATTCTTCTGGTTTAATTAGTAGTATAAAGTTTAAATAGAAAATCTCTTTTTCTTAATTTATATACTATTATTTACTAAATAGTTGTTTCTAAAGCTTAGATTTTAGATAGTATGTATAGATACTATAGTAATAGCTTTTTAGCTTTAGTCTAATAGTATTCTTTATAAGCTTTATAAAATTACTATATTTTATATATTCTATTATTTAATAGAGCTGCTTTATTAATATCTTTTTAGTTAATAATAGCTTTATAGCTAGTACTATATATAGATTTATTACTATCTTTACTATATATATAAAAATAATTCTATTTTCTTTATATACTATAGTGTTACGGACGGTAATAGTAAGGTAACTATACTTAAAAAGCTAAAGAAATTAACCATAACAGCTAATAAAGCTCTAGAATAGAAACATATGTTTAAGCTAGAAAGGAAGAATTATAAGTAGATATAAAATATACTAGCATAGACTAAAGTACAAGCTAAGAAGTAAGAACAGAAATATAGAACTATACTATAGGATTAGAAGTAGTTATGTACGTGACTAAGAGAAACTTAGTAAATAAGTACTAATAAGAAAAATAATACTAAAACTAGACTTATTTTTATTATCTTTTTTAGTAGTATTTAATATACTGCCAGCAGGTATATAATATATGCATGAAGGGTTTTCTATAAATATAAAACATAAAACAGCTTAGGGATATTTATAATTCTTTATAGTTACTCTAAAATCAAAATCTTCTCTCTAAGTTAAGACTTGAACTTAAGTAAATTAGTTTAATAACTATTTTATTAAATCTATTATATATTCTCTCCCTATCTTGCGATAAACTATAAACTCTATTCTGTTAAACTTAAGGCTATCTATTCTAAATACGGAAAGAACTAAAAGCTTATTAAGTAATTAATTAAAGTAGAATTACTAACGTAAAACGTACCATTAAGTTAAAGTAACTCATAATATTATAACTACCCTTTTAAAGTATAAAAGAGAATGTTAGATTAATTCTAATAATAAATTTCTAATTACAGTCTATAATAACCTACTATAAAGATGAATAGGAACTTTATTCGTTAAAAAAAAGTAGTAGTAAAGAAGAAGTTATAATAGGATCTTTATCTACTACCAGAAGTACATCAGGAGAAAGTAAGAGTATATAATAAATTATTTAAGAATAAGAAATAGCTATTATAGAGTTACGTGACGCTTTAGTTAACCTATAATAATAAGTAGCAGCAGATAAGACTAGTAGAAAAAAAATAACTAAAATATAATCTTTTATAAAGTTTAATAGTAATAGAGATAAACTAAAAACCTTTATAGCCATAATAGACCTTTACTATTAGTTTAATTAATCTTTATTTATAACTAACTAAGATTAGATTCTGGTAGCTAATATAAACATAATAGAAAGAGCTATAAAATAGTTTAAACTACTTATAAAAAATTATCTAGCTAAAGGAGACTCTAACCTAGGATTAGCAGAACTTATAAACTATAATAATAATATTAAAAGAACCTTTGAAAACTATAAGAGCTTTAAGAAGGAAATAATTATAGTCTTTAAAGAAATTAATAAAGAAATAGAGATAATTTAAAAGCTCTAACGGCTTAAATAACGCATATTAGTAGCTAACTATATAGCAGAATTTAAGTAAATTTAATTTTAACTAGACTAAGTAGATTAACCTCTAGTTATAATATACTACGCAGGACTAAAAAACAGAATTAAGAATAAAATTTCTTAAGGAAAATAACCTAGTATACTTCTAGAAATTATTAAATAAGTAGTAATAATTAATAACTATTAGTACTAAAGAGAATAAAAAAAAAAAATAATACTAGACTAGTAATCTATACACCATAAAAAAATAGAAAAGATAACTAAATCTATAATGTAATAGAAATTAACTAAGTATTAATTAAAAACGCATAGATTAACAGGTGAAAATAAGATAAGTAAATTAAAAAATAAATAGATTAATATACATATAGAGTATATCTTAGTTACAGAAAAAAAGAATACTTTATTAAAGACTATAAATAATAAAGAGTAGATGTTAAATAGGCTTATATTTAAACTAAAGCGCTAGTTAAAATTACTATAGTTTAAATAAAACTAGTTAAAAACCAGATAACTAAAGAGACTATTATATAACGAATCTAGAAAGAGTAATACTAAATCTATAAAAAACACATATATCTTAAATAAGAATACAAAATACTATATTAATAGATTAAGGATTATTTAGCAGGATAGGCTAATAATATAATTATTATTATATAAAAAGCTGTTATTAAATAATACCAGGCCAGCTCTATAGAAGAAGCTAACTAATTTTATAAAATAATCTAACAGAAAAGAGAACCCTTTAGAGCAGAAAATTAGAAATTCAGATAACAATAAAATTAAGAGATAATAAAAGGTAAAAAGCTAATATCTATAATAATTAGATAATAAGTAAGCTAGGAATACTACTAGATCTACAGATTAGAATACTATATAAAGGAATATTATATTACTAAGTACTAGGAAGTTACTTTAAGAGATAAGATATATAAGTACTAATAAGTATTATAGGTAGCTAGTAATAAGCAGTATAAAGAACTTAGTAAACAAAAACTAGCTATATAAATAAATAAGATTTATAGATAAGAATTAATACTACTTATAAGTTATGTAACCTATTACCATCCTGTTAGATATCTAGAGTTAAAATAGGACTAAAATAGAAAACTAAAGGAAAAACCTATTCTACCTATTTTATAGGTATAAGACGAAGAAGCTGCTGAGAGAACTATATAAAAGAAGTACTAGATATATAAAAAAAAAACGTATACCAGACAAGAATATAAATAGGTAGCCTATATTATATAAATTAAAAAACTAATAATAAAACGAGTGCTGAAATAGATAATATAGAAATAAAAACTTAATATATAATAAGAACTAATCTATATAGATTCCAAAGAAGAACTTTAGGACCTAAAGACTAAGAAATATAAACAGTTAGACTAAGATAAGTACTAACTAGGATACTAATATTACTAAACTAAACGCCACTAAAATAGATAGTTAGCCACGGAATTACATGCTAAACTAATAACTAAGAAATGTTTCTTAAAATAAAAGTACTAGGATTATAGAAAAGAAATAAAAAGTGAGTATAAAATACTACTATAGAACTAATACTAACTCTAGTAATACTTTATCTACAGACTAAAAGAGAAAACACTAAAGAAATAACTACTACTTAGAAGTTAATAACTAATAAAAAACTAGAAGGCCAGTAAGTAATAACTATGCTGCTAGAGAACTAATCTAAAGTTAAAATATAAGAGTTATTACTTAACTATACACGACTTAAATAAAGACATGAAAATAAGCTATATATAGATATATATATTAATAGCTTTTAGACGCAAGCGCTCATAAATAGTAGGGCTAGTAAAACACTTATATTAAATAAGTAAATATAAAGACATTATATTTTAACTAGAGTTTTAGAGAAACCTGTAAGAGTAGTATACATAGATAATAATCTAGTAATATTTAAAAAAGGTCTGATTAATTTTAAAATAGAGAATATAACTATTAAAGCAGCAGGTTATACAGATAACTATTATATTAAAATTATAGATCTAGGTAGTAAGGATTTTATATTAGGATAAGACTAGCTAGTATAATAGAATCTACTAATTAACTAAAGAACAAAGTCTATAAGAACTAGGAAGAACTACTATAAATAAATATAAGCTATAATATAAATAAAGAAAATAACTCTTTATGATACTACGTTTATTATACTGAATAAATACTAGAGGGAATTTAGAAAATAGTTCTTTAAAAAAGCTAAAGACTAATTACTAGAATACTAAGACTAAGACTATAAGATCATACTTAAAGAGGGAATAGATCTAAAACCAAGACTATTATACTAACTATCTATTAATTAGCAAGAGAAGTTACGACGATATCTAAATAAAAACTTAAAAAAGAGATATATATAGGAAAGTAAAAGCACTATAGCATTACCAACACTTTTCATACTAAAGAAAAATAGTAAATTAAGGTTATGTATTGACTATAGATATTTTAATAAAGCTATAGTAAAAAATCATTACTCTATACTCTTAATATTAGAACTTATAGATAAACTTAGAGAAGCTAGATAGTTTAGCCTCTTTAATATTAAGAATAGATACTATAGAATATAAATAGTTAAAGAACATGAATGGATAACTATACTAAAGATAAGATATAGGTTATTTAAATATCTAGTTATACTATTTAGACTCACGAACGCACCAGCAACATTCTAGATAATTATTAACTATATACTAAGAAAATATCTAGACGTATTTATAATAGCATATCTTAATAACGTGCTTATATACACAAACAGGATGCTAAAAGAATATATTAAGTATACTAAGAAGGTACTACAAAAGCTCAAAAAACACAACCTATATATTTAAACAGAGAAATATGTGTTCTATAGAAAAGAAGTTAAATTCTTAGAGTATCTAATATCCTAAGACAGAATAGTAGTTAACTTAGATAAGACTAAAAACGTTTTATCATAGCCTATACTAATAAACATAAAAGAAGTTTATTTTTTTCTTAGATTTATGGGCTTCTGCTGATAATTTATTAAGGACTATTTAAAAATCACAGCACTCTTAACAGAATTACTTAAAAAGGACTAATAATTTAAGTGGGAAGCTAAGGAAAACGAAGCTTTTATAACTCTAAAAAAGATATTCTAAAAACTACTAATATTAAAGATATTTAACTTATGACTTTAAATGGAGATATATATAGATATATTAGACAGAGTTATAAGAGCTATCCTACTATAAGTATAAAATAATAAATATAAATATCTAGTAGACTTCCTATCTTATAAATTTATAACTACTAAGTTAAACTATAATATTTATAATAAAAAACTATTAGTAATAGTTTAAGCATTTAAAAAATAAAAACAGTACTTAGAAGAAGCTAAGTACTAAATTATTATATATTTAAATTATAAGAATCTGACAGTATTTATAACAATAAAGAAGTTAAATTAACAATAAATTAAATAATAGAAATTAGTTTTTATATTCGATTTTTAAATACTTTATAAAGTGGGAAAAGAAAATATAGTAGCTAATACACTTAGCTAATAAGCAGACTATATAAGGGATATACTAGAAATCCATAATATAATATTTAAGTAAAGATAGGATAGATCTCTGGAAAGCTTATAAATTAATATTAAACACATAATCATTATCAAAAACACCTAGGAAAAATAAATAAGGGAATTTAATAATAAACGACTATTATAAAATCTGGACTAAGAGATAATCTATATACTAAATAAATTATAAACTAAATTAATTAAAGACTAACATTCAGCGGAAATGCACGGACATTAGGGAATTAAGAAAACTATAAAACAAATTAATAAACACTTCTAGATTCCGGGAATCTAGAGTAAGGTTAGGAAAATTCTTTCAGAATACATTAATTATAAAAAGAATAAAGTATTAAGACATAAAGAGTATGGACTTATGTAACCTATATCTTTACTAAATCTATTATAGAAATTAGTTATAATAGATTTTATTACAGAAATACTAATAATTACTACCTAAAGAGATTAATAGTATGACATGATACTGGTTATTATTAATAGACTAATAAAGTACGCTTACTTTAAACCAACCTATATAAAAATTAAAGCAAATAAATTAGCTACATTGCTAATTAAAATTCTGATTATATAATATAAAATACTACGGGAATTTATCATAAACAGAGATAAATTATTTACGTTAATATTCTAAAAGATGTTTATAAGGCAACTAGAGGCAAAACACTGCCTCTTAACAGTATTTTATTTATAAATAGATAGATAAATAGAATAGATAAACCAAACATTAGAATAATACCTATAGATATATGTTAATAAATTATAAGATAATTAGATTAACTTACTACTAATAGCTAAGTTTACATACAACTCTATAAAGTTATTAATAATAGGAAAATTACTATTCTATATGAACTATAGTTATAAGCCTATAGCTTATTAAGAACTATAGAAACTAAATAAGGTATTAGAATCTATAAGAAGGAAAGTTAAGGACTTATAACTACTTTATAAAGATATCACACAGAAAATTACTTATAAAGGTAATCTTAGTAAATAAATTAGGGATAAATCTAAGGTTAAGGGACTAATCTTTAAGAAGGGGATAAAGTTTTCTTAAAAAAGAAAAATTTAGAAATAAAACAACCATCACAAAAACTAGATCACGTTAAATTGGGACTATTTAAGATTAAATAATAAATAGAATCTATAAATTATAAACTATAATTACCTAAAGATATAAGGATTTACTTAGTTTTTTATATCTCTAAACTAGAACCAGCACTACGGGATGCTAAACTATAGATAAAACTTAAACTTAAGAAAGACACTACTAAGTACGAAGTTTAATAGATTTTAGACTACTAATAGTTTAAGCGTTAGTGGAAATATTTAGTTAGATAAAAAGATTACAGACCTAAAGATAACACCTAGAAGCTAATTAGGAACTTAAAGAGTAGTTTAGAGCTAATTAACTAGTATTACTAAAAGAAGTAGTAAAGGCTTACTTTAGGACTAAGTCTAAAACATAAAGAGAATACAGAACGTTCTATTTAAAACTAGAGAAGAAAATAATATTAAATACTATAAGTTATAATATACTAGATTAATTCTAATAGATTTGCTTTTTTTTTATTATGTAAACTTTATTAACTAAGGCAAGCTCACGCTAGAACATTTTCTTTTTTTAAGAATTTATTTAGACTAGTTTATAATAGATCTAATACTCATAAGCTCTTAACTTTTCTTTTTAATAATAATAATTAAGGAGATTATCTTAGGCTTTTTCTAGTTAATAGTAAAAGTATTTTTTATTACGGTCTAACTAGTTCTACTTAGGCTAAATTATAACTAGATTATACTTTATATTACAGTTAATACACTTAGAGTAACGCTTAGAGAAGAGATAAATTAAATAGTAATAACTATTATTACAGCAGCAAGAACAGGGCGACGGTATGTAATAGAATTTATTATAAATCTAAAAAGCTAAACAGCAAGCATGTATTAGAGATAACTTAAAACATATTATTATTAAAAAGCTAGGCAGGAAGAAAAGAGAGTTAAAAATCTTATAATTTAAAACACTAAGTAGAAAACCTACTGCCTTTATACTACTTATAAAAAAAAAAAACTATCTTCCAGGATAAAGACTTAGAAAAGAGGGATAATATTATAGACAGTAATAATAAAATAGCTATACTTAAAGAGCTAAAGAAATTAGCCATAATAGCTAATAAAGCTTTAAAATAGAAATATATATTTAAGCTAGAAAGAAAGAATTATAAGTAAATATAAGATACACTAGCATAAGCTAAGGTACAAGCTAAAAAGTAAGAACAGAAATATAGAATTATACTATAAAATTAGAAGCAGTTATGCACGTGACTAAAAGAGGCTTAGTAAATAAGTATTAATAAAAAAGATAATACTAAGACTAGACTTATTTTTATTATCTTTTTTAGCAGTATCTAATATACTGCTAGCAGGTATACAATATACGCATAAAGAGTTTTCTATAAATATAAGACATAAAATAGCTTAGGGATATTTATAATTCTTTATAGTTACTCTAAAATCAAGATCTTCTCTCTAAGTTAAGACTTAAACTTGAGTGAATTAGTTTAATAACTATTTTATTAAATCTATTATATACTCTCTTTCTATTTTGTGATAAAGTATAAACTCTATTCTGTTAAACTTAGAGCTATCTATTCTAAATACAGAAAGAACTAAAAGCTTATTAAGTAATTAGTTAGAGTAAAGTTACTAATGTAAAATATATTATTAAATTAAAACAACTCATAACATATAGCCACTTTATTATTTTTTTAATTTTTAATTTTTTAATTTTTTTAATTAAGAGTATAGCCCCCGCATCTTATTTTTATAGCTAATAAGATATTAATAAAACTATCTAAATAATACTAAATATTTTTAATAATATAGAAAAAATTTTTACCGTTCCGAAGTTAACATAAAAGCTGTATTATTTCTTTACTTAAAATTTATATAGTTTTTCTAGTTCTATTTAGAGCTCTGCTAGCGGCATGTATCTTAATAAATTAAATATAATTATTATAAATATTAATCTTTAATAAAGTATCATACATTATCTTATATTTGTCGCTATAAATAAAAAAACTTAAAAAGATATTAATTAGAGTATTAGTTAGAATATTAGTTAGAATAAGCTATATTACTTTACTATCTTTATTTTTTTTAAAATTTATTTATTTCTTATGCTAGCTATTTATAGCCTTTTCTAGATACTTAAACTAGTAGTCTTTTTCTTTCTTACCTTTTTTTTATACTATAAATAAGTCTTTAACTTATGTTCTTTACCTATACTAGGTAATCTACTTTAACTTTAATTCTTACTTTTTATTATATATAAAGTAGTTTTAAATTGAGATTTATTTATAAGCTCTTTATTATAAAGTTAACTTATAAAAGTATTATATAAAAGCAATTTAATGCCTATATCATATTTTCATTCTTAAAAGGACGTAAAGTACGTTCTAAGATTATAGATTATTATATACTTAAGTATAAAGTTAATTATGATCTTTTACCATGCAATGTCTTAAATAAGAATTCCAAATTTATTAGTATAGTCTTTTATGTCTTTATATGAAGTATATATTATAGTTTAGATCCGCTTAGTAACTAAATACTTCTATAGTTTAGTATTAATCTTATAGTGCTTAATAAGAGTGTTAATGACTTATTAAGCTATTAGAATTCTATTAACCTTTTATACTAGCACATTCTTATAATAGATAATAATATCGTTAATTACTTTATTATTATTAGGATATAGTACCCAGTTATCTTAGTCTTTTATAAATTCTAGAGTAAAATTAAAGTCTTGATAGTTGCTTATATTACTAAATTTTGGCTTTCTTTCCAGATTAGTTTCTGTCTGTCTAGATAAGAGTGTCTTTGTCTTAATTATTTCTTTAACTAATTCTTATAATATACTATTAGAAGCAACAGACGTTTTATTATTGCTTTAATATAAGATTACTAGAGGAGTCATTTACTGAGTACTTTATTTATATAAAATAAATCTAACTACGTTTTATATACCTTTTATTATTATATGCTTTTTAAGTTTAAATAACTATATAGTAAGATTTACAGCTTCTTTAAGCTTTAGTACTCTAGTATCTTTTATTATTTTTAACAGCCATAAGGATTTAATTGATAGACAATTTAGATTAGGTTATAAAAACGAGTGATATATGAGATTTGCTAGCTAGGCTTATAACCTAATAGAGGTCATATTTAGCAGTTAGAAGTACTCATAAAAATTGTCATAAAGATTGGATTGATTAATTAAAAACTAAGGATAACTATCTTACTTAAATAATGAGTAAGATGAGCTGGAATGAGGATTCGTAACCTTTTAATATTAACAAGAGAGGATTTGCAATCTCCTGGTGGAATGAAAATAATAATGAAATGAAAACCAATTATGGAATGAGAACCCTTGCTCGGTTACATAATAATGCAAGGTAGCAAGATTGCCAATCGCGGATTGCGCCAACAGTCTCTAGCTGTGTACGTCTCATGTCATCATGGAGGTCATATTTGGCAGTTGGAAGTACTCATAAAGATTGTCATAAGGATTGGATTGATTGAAAAACTAAGGATGACTATCCTACTTAAATAATGAGTGAGATGAGCTGGAATGAGGATTCCTATCCTCTTGATGTTGACAAGGGAGGATTTGCAATCTCCTGGTGGAATGAAAATAATAATGGAATGAAAACCCTTGCTCGGTTACACATAATGATGCAAGGTAGCAAGGTTGCCAATCGCAAATTGCGCCAACACTCCCTCTCAAGCTTGCGTACGATGCCTTTGGGGAGCTTTAATCATGCCTCTTCTTTGCTTTGTCTGGGTCAAGCCGGCAATGATCAATGAATCGAAGATGCAGTTCTGGACTGATAGCTTTAGTCAGGCTGTCTGCAATCATTTGACTGGTTGGCAGGTAGGGCGCGGTGATTCGTCCATTCTGCACCTGCTCTCGTACGTAGTGGTACTGTACGTTAATGTACTTACTACGCTTGTGGAATTCAGGGTTCTTACCCAGAGCTATAGCGCTTTTGTTGTCTGCATGAACCTTGATGGATTCATGATGAAGTCCCAATTCAGTAAGCAGTTGCCTGAGCTAGGTGGCTTCCTTGATGGCTTGACATATAGCCATGTATTCTGCTTCTGTAGTCGACAGAGCGACTGTCAACTGACGCTTTGAAGTCCAGCTGATAGGTCCTCCGTTTAGGGTAAAAATGTAGGCTCCCGTTGAGCGTCTGGTTGCAGAATCTTCAGTAAAGCTGGCATCTGTATACCCAGCAATTTTGTCGTTACTTTCTCTACTAAATATAATACAGTAATCGATTGTACTGCGCAGGTAGAAGAAGATCCTTTTAAGTGCGTTCCAATGCTCGGGTCCAGGGTTATTTGTGTACTATGCAAGAGATGAGACTGTGAATGCTATATCTAGCTGAGTAGTAATCATGGCGTATATAATCAATCCTAGCTGGGCAGCAAATTCTTGTCTTAAAGCTTTAGTAGCGATGCCGTCAAATGGTTTAAGGCGTTAACCTATTACCATTAGCGTTTTTACCCTGCGTCCATGCTTGCTATACCTATATTTATTGAGAATCTTTTCAATGTATGCTTGCTGGCTAAGCGTAATTGTCTTTACATTACAGTCGCGCTTAATTTCTATTCCAAGGTAGTGCTTAATGCCTTCTAGGTTAGTCGTTTTAAATTTCTTACTTAGCTAATTAATGACCTGCTTCATGGCTAGCTTGTTGCTGCTAATAAGCTTAACGTCGTTTATATAGACTGTAATCATAAGTCTCGTGCAGATAGTACCTTTAATAAATACGTTATTATCTGCCGTAAGTAGCCTAAATCTGATTTTAATGAGAAAGCTTATAAGCCGTTTTGTCTACTTACGTGCTAATTGTTTTAGTCTGTACAGGTCTTTCTTAACTCTATAAACAAGATATTCCTTGCCTTTTTAAATGTAACCAGGTGCTTACTTAATATAGATTTCTTTATTAAGATCTAAATTAAGGTATGCTGTCACGAAGTTGAGCTATATAATATCATAATTAAATAGTACTATAAGCGTGAATATTATCTGTACTAAAGATACTCATATAACTCTAGCATATGTCTAGTTATAATTAATGCCAAATTGCTATATAAATTCTTTCCCTATAAATCTAGTCTTGTACTTGGTAATTTGATTGTCGGCTTTTTTTTTAATTTTAAATATTTACTTTCCATCTAGCGCTGTATGCCTTGTGGGTAATTTAATAAATTTAAACGTCCTATTCTCTTAATACTACTATATCTTAATATTTGTTATTTCTTTTCATTTCATGCTATCTAGCCGTTCTATTACTGCTATAAATAATTTCGGTTTTAAGTTATTTAGACCTAGCTTCTTATAGATGCCTGTGTTGGCTATAATTAAAGTATACTCTAAAACATCATTAAAATATAAATAGAAGCTTTAATAGGCGTGGTTAATTTTATTAAGTATTACTATATATAGTATATAAAAATGCTTATTAGAGGCTCTAGTAAGTATAATTACTTTCTATATACTTACTATAGCTTTTACTATTACTAGCTTTATTAAAATTATATATCTATACTTATTATAAAATTTATGAGGTAGCTGCTCTCTATTATTGCGTGTTAATTACTATAGTAGTTCTACTAAAAAAAGTAGCTCTTAAATTAGTAATTCTATCTTAAGGCTTATTACAGTACCTTATTATACTTCTCTTTTAGTATTTTTAATTATTTACGGCCTAATATAAATCATACTTTACGTATATTCTTTACTATATTAAGTGTCTTTTTTTTTTTCTAATAGTGTAAGGCTTAGTTTATGTAGCCTATTTAACTCCCTCTTATAAAATAAACTCTATTTAATTATTTTAACAGTAAATTCATATGCCCTTTATTAATTAACTATTTAACTATTAATTACTAGTTTAGGATATAGGCTAGGTAGAGAATTTAATAATTAACTATAAGTTTCTATTAAAGATTACTATACTTTCTTTCTAAAGTTAAGTTTTTTTTTATCTTCTGTAAATTAATATCTATTGTACGGTTTATAGTTATTATTAGATTTAAAATTTTATTCTTCTATAATCTGCCGTGTTCCTTCTTTCTAGACTTTAATAATTAATCTATTAGATCTTTTTATAAATCCGATAAATTTCCTTTTAATTTTATGTAGTATAATCTTCTCAGATTAAGCTTTTTAGCTATTCTAATAGTATATAACTATTCTAAATATTAGGATTTTGGAAAGATTCGGCTTGCATCTATTAATAACTTTGTATAGTAATTTACTATTAAGTTTTCGTGCTAGGCTTCTATTTTTTAGTTTAGTAGCATATTTAATTACTAGTAGCTAGAGAAATCTTAGAAGATTCTAATCTACTAGCATTAACATTACTTTTTCATAGAGATAGAATTAGATAATTTTAGTAAGTTTATTCTCTTATAAAGTGTCTTATATAGTAGGCTAGTAAGTAATCCCCTCTTTCTTTATCCATTCTTTAAAGTCTTGACTTATGAATACAGAATTTTGGTCTGAGAAAATATACGTAATAGGAGATTTTCCCTATACTTTTCAGCAAGCTTATAGCTCTTTTATATAATTTAAAGCTTTATTCTTAAAGCAAATAAACCCTATTTCTGTGCTAATAGTATAGTTATTAGTTATAAAGATATATCCACGCTTTTAATTATATCCTTCTAGTTTAATTATTAGTATAAAGTCTAGGTAGAGAATTTCTCCTTCTTACTTTACACACTATTATTTACTAAACGGTTGTTTTTAAAGCTTAAATTCTAAGTAGTATGTATAGATGCTATAGCGATAGCTCTTTAGCTTTAGTCTAGTAATATTCTTTATAAGCTTTATAAAATTACTATATTTTATATATTCTATTATTTAATAGAGCTGCTCTGCTAATACTTTCTTAGTTAATAATAGCTTTATAGCTAGTGCTATATACAGGTCTATTACCGTTTTTACTATATATACAAAAATAATTTTATTTTCTTTATATACTATAGCTACTTTATTGTCTTTTTAATCTTTAATTTCTCTGTTTTTTTAATTAAGAGTATAGCCTCTATATCTTATTCTTATGGCTAATGAGATGTTAATAAGGCTGTCTAAATAATACTAAATATTTTTAATAGTATGGAAGAAGGTTTTGCCGTTCTAAAGCTAATATAAAAGCTATATTATTTCTTTACTTAAAATTTATATAGTTTCTCTAGTTCTACTTAAGGTCCTGCTAGCAGCATATATTTCAATAAACTAGGTAGAATTATTATAAATATTAACCTTTAATAAAGTGTCGTACGTTGTCTTACTTTTATCACTATAGATAAAGAAGCTTAGAAAGATATTAGTTAGGGTATTAGTTAGGGTAAGCTATATTACTTTACTGTTTTTATTTTTTTAAAGATTCTTTTACTTCTTACGCTAGCTGTCTGTAGCCTTTTCTAGATACTTAAACTAACAGTTTTCTTCTTTCTTACCTTCCCTTTTACACTATAGGTAAGTCTTTGACTTGTGTTCTTTACCTATACTAGGTAATCTACTTTAACTTTAATTCTTACCTTTTATTACATGTAAAGCAGTTTTGGATTGAGATTTGTTCACGAGCTCTTTATTATAGAGTTAACTTATAAGAGTATTATATGAAAGCGATTCAATACCTGTGTCACGTTTTCGTTCTTAAAAGGACGTAAAGTACGTTCTAAGATTGTAGATCATTACATACTTGAGCATAAAGTCAATTGTGATCTTTTACCGTGCAATGTCTTGAATAAGGATTCCGAACTTATTAGTATAGTCTTCCATGTCTTTGCATGAAGCGTACGTCGTAGTCCAGATCCGTTTAATAACTAGATACTTCTGGAGTTCTGTGTTGATCTTGTAGTGCTTAATAAGGGTGTTAATAACCCATCAAGCCGCCAGGATTCTGTCAACTTTTCGTGCTAGTATGTCCTCGCAGTGGATAATAATATCGTTAATCGCTTTACTATTGTCAGGATGTAGTACCCAGTTGTTTTGGTCCTTCATAAATTCCAGGCTAAAGTCGAATTTTTGGTAGTCACTTGTAGCTCCAAATTTCGGCTTCTTTTCCGGATTAGTTTTTGTCTGTCTAGGTGTGGGTGTCTTTGTCTTAATTGTCTCTCTAACTAGTTCTTATAATGAGCTGTTAGGAGCAACAGACGTTCTATCGTCGCTTTGGCGTAGAATTAATGGAGACTTTTACCGCATGCTTTGGTTATACAGAACAAATTCAACTACGTCCTATGTGCCTTTTGCTGTCATATACTTTTCAAGCCTAAACAGCCATATAGCAAGATTTGCAGCTCCTTTGAGCTTTGGTACTCCGGTATCTTTTGTCATTTTTGACAACCGTGAGGAATCAATTGATAGACAATTTGGATCAGGTCGTACGAAAACGAGTGATATATGAGATTCGTCAGCCGGGCTCATAACCTCATGGAGGTCATATTTGGCAGTTGGAAGTACTCATAAAGATTGTCATAAGGATTGGATTGATTGAAAAACTAAGGATGACTATCCTACTTAAATAATGAGTGAGATGAGCTGGAATGAGGATTCCTATCCTCTTGATGTTGACAAGGGAGGATTTGCAATCTCCTGGTGGAATGAAAATAATAATGGAATGAAAACCCTTGCTCGGTTACACATAATGATGCAAGGTAGCAAGGTTGCCAATCGCAAATTGCGCCAACATGTCAACCTCTCTCAAGCAAGATATCCGTGGCGTGGATGCTCCTGGCATGCTTGTGGCTGGCGTTGAGAGTAGTCGAGTGAATCAATATCTCTCTCCAGAGGTTCAGTATGCATGTCTGTACTGGATCCAGCATCTTCGCAAGAGCAGAGCTCAACTTTACGACAACGACCAAATCCATCAGTTCCTGGGGGAGCATCTTCTTCACTAACCTGAGACGCTAAGCTAGATGCGGAAGGTCTCTGAAGAATTTCATGCAATCGCTTCTTTGGAGTCAATTGCTCTTGTAAATCTATCCTGTGGCACATAAATAGGCATCGAACTAAAATATTCAGAATCGTGACTGTCCCAATTTAACATCCCCTACTACGTAGCGAGAACCACACCGTGGAGAGATGAGTCGGCTAGTTTAACACCTTAAGTCTCTCCCACGCGATCCTATAAAGATATAGCCAGTATATCAGCGTTCTTCAGCCATTTCTGTATCTAGTACCAGTTTGCAATAAGAATATACTGTGGCGTGGACTCTGCTGTCGATCGTTCCGTCAAGGCATCGAGATCCGCTTTAACCGAATGACCCCTGTTTAATCACGACCATTGGCAGTCCTTCAGATTTCGGAGCTATAGAATGGCAGTCCAGTTAAGAACCAACAAGGCTCTTACGTTTTGAAGTCGCTTTATATCAGGGTTGTAGATGCCGGGAGTTTCGCCGAGCGGAGAGTAGGATCTCTCGATCTCTTTCCGCCTTAGCGTGCTGTTTTAGGGCGCCTCGGCTGTATCAGCCTTTGTACCTTATGGTATTGAAATTCCGTGCTGTCACGTGAAATGTGGCGCGTTTCTAAAAATGTTTGTCTAGTTTGTCCAATTTGTTCAGTTTACTCGTTCAATTTTAAAACAGACCACGTGTTCGGATTCCTTGTACGCGCGTTCGATGTCGCTTGGCACTGCCATGCACTAACACTGGCTCGCACTCGCTGCGTCTCCTCTTCGCATCACGATAGCTAACATGGACAAAGCCAGTCGAGTACTGGCTGAAGGCCTTCCCGAAGGCATGCCTAACACATACGCTGCCCTAGCAGCACATGGCGACGTCGCTCTCTCTACCCTCCATCATCGTGCACGCGGACGACGCTCGAGAGAAGCCAAAGCCCAAAGCCAACAGTACCTCTACCCGTACGAAGAGAACGCCGTCGTCGAGTTCTTGTTGCACCAGAATGCGCTTGGTCAACCTGTGCGAATGAAGTATATAGCCTCAATAGCGTTCAGTGCCACCCGCCACCGGCCCCCAGCGGACAGACCACTCAAGCCTCCTGGCGTGAACTGGGCTAAGGGACTTGAAAGACGCCGTGCAGAGCTCGTAGCGAGAAAGAACAGGCCGCAGGACTGGAACCGGTATAATATCTATGATAAGGTGTCGCACTGGTTTAAGGTGATCGGAAGGGAACTACAGAACCCGGCTATTCAGTTGGATCCCAGATCACGTGGTGTGACGACTAATCACAAACGGTGATGTGATGTGATGGCTCATCACAAACAGTGATGAGCCAGCCTCAAACAACACATCCTTCCATATAGACCTATATATGTAGGTCTCTAGCTCCTAGATAGAATATTATTACACTTGTTCTCCCAGTTCAGAGCTTCAACTGGTTATGAGCCTCTCTTTTATGCTTTGACTTGGGACAAGTGGTCAGTGATCACAGAACCCAGACCAAGACTCCAGACCCCAGACTCCAGACATGACTGACTCCAAGGTGGACGAGGTCAAAGACGACCGCAAGCTCAAGGGCAAGACCAACTTCATAGGTTGGAAACGTGAGTTTGAGCGCGCGGCAAAAGCGAATGATATTCTTGAATATCTCACCGGCGAGGAAGTCGTCCCTTCTAAGCCTAAGAAAGAAGACTACTTCGTGAAATTCGTCGAAGTAGAAACTCGCCGCTCTATCCGAACCAAGAAAACGGCTCAGACCTTCACCCCCTCGACTGACGATGATGACGAAGCGGATGATGCCCGAACCATGATGTCCACCAACAACACCCTTCGATGGCAGATTGATTATAATGAATACAACAACGCCAAGAACAAAATGAAGCTCGCAGGCAAGCTGATTGACGCCTGGGTTTCCGACGGTATCAAGATCGAGACCGAAGACTGTGCAGACGCCAAGGAGGCCTACGACTTCATCAAGAAGCGATACGCCGTCACCAATGAGCGTGCCCGTGATAACTTACTAAATCAACTCAACGACCTCAAGCTTGACGACTGCCCATCCATGACTGAGTACACCAACAGAGTGCGCCAAATCAAAGCCGACCTCAGGACCGTCAAATATGACATGACCGACGACATGCTTGCCACTGCTCTTCTACATGGCCTTCCACCAAACTTCCGTGACTTTAAAGAAAAGTATGACTGGATCCGCTCGACCAAACCTGATGACGCTCCCGACTTGGACTATCTCTACGAACGCCTCCATGTCGAAGAAGCCAAGCAAATCCGCTTGAAGGAAGAAAGGAAGGCTAAGGACAGGGCAAGGAAGGAAGCGAGCAGCAACAACAACAACCCCAATGGTGGTACTGGCTATAACGGCAGCCGGAGGTCAAAGCGTGAGGACAGGAGTCATTTGAAATGCACCTATCCCGGCTGTGGCAAGACCGGTCATACTGAAGAAAACTGCTGGACCAAAAACCCCGACAAAGTCCCACGTTCCCTTAAGGACAGGTTCGCCATCAATACCGACAACAAGCCCATCAATGATATGGGTGGCGCCACGGAAACTAACCTCACCACATTCAGAGATGCCTACTCTTGTGCCGACACCCTAGGTACAGCTCCCTCCCCTGCACTTCATACGAACGCAGCTGACATTTCGCCACAGATGCGTAGTGTTGGGGCTTGTAGAGAGTTGCAGGGATCAGGGGGAGCTGGTACTAGCGATTCGGAGCTTGGAAAATCGAGTCTTGCAAAGAGAACCTTGGGAGCTTTCTTGGTCGGCACATCTTGTACATCAGACACATGGTTAGCGGATACTGGAGCTAATATGCACATTGTCAACGACATCAAATGGTTCAAGAAAGAGACTTTTCGCCCATTCAACGACTGCTCAATAGACATTAGCACCGCCGATGGCTCTACTACCCTTGAAGTCAAAGGCGGAGGTATAGTTCAAGTAGTTCTCAAAAACCCTGATGGATTTCCGGTGACGGTGTCACTCTCGGAAGTTGCCTATGCCCCTCAAGGGAAATGCAACCTATTTTCAGGTGGAATGTTCGCTCAGAAAGCCAAGCTTACTGGCGTCTACAATGACCAGTATATGACGTGGATCAACGGCCAAGGACATAAGATTGGACATGCCATCTTTGAGAATGGTCTGTACCATCTCGACGCTGAGAAAGCACTCAATCCTTTTGAATCAAGGGAGGTTGTTGCGGCCACAGTGAACTTTGATGACCCGGTATGGAGATGGCATCGTCGACTTGGACACCTTGGATTCCAGAGCATGTTGAATCTGTTGGATTCCTCCACTGGAATGGAAATCACAGCAGCACAAATCAGGGCCAAGCTCAAGGCGGTATGCCCAGTGTGTGCGGTTACACGGGCTCTAGTTAAGATCCCACGGGACCCAGCCAAGCGCCAAGCTCAAGAGCCAGGACAGATGGTACATGTTGACGTATGGGGACCATACCCGATCGAGGGTTTTGATGGTACGAAATACTTCCTGTTCATCACCGACGACTGTACCAGGTACACCTGGAGTGCACGATTCGATCGCAAATATCAACTCCTCGACGTTTTCAAATCTCTGGTCAAGTTCATCCAGAAGACCTACAATATCACTATTCGATGCTGTCGTTTAGACAACGAATTTGAGAATGGACCGGTTGGCAGATGGTGCGACATCCATTCTATCGCCCGAGAACCCATCGAACCCTATGCGCACTACCAGAATGGAGTCGCTGAAAGAACTAATCGTACGATTCGAGAGAAGGCCGCGCCGATGGTACAGGAAACGTCCATATCTGGACAAGTCTCCAAGATCGTCTCAGAAAAAGGCACCGAACTCCTGCGTATCTCTAGCATTCCTGAGAATCTTTGGCCTGAAGCTATACAACATGCCGTCTGGCTCAAAAATCGAACCCCGGCACGTGCACTACGCAAGAAAGACGCGAAGACCCCATACGAAGCACTGAAGGGTGCCAAACCTACTCTCACAAGAGAACGTATATGGGGCAGCCGAGCATACATCACGTATCCCCCAGAGTTTCGGAACACGGCTGAAATGACAAAGCTACATAGCCCCCGTGGCTGGTTAGGCTATTTTGTTGGATGTGAGAGCGAGGCGATGTATCACATCTACTCTCCTGAAAAGCACAAGGTCTATCGAATTGGTGTTGCTCGAGTTGAGGACGGTGAGGGACTAGATGACCCTCATGATGCACCTTGCCTGGAAGACAGAGTTCCTACCCTGGATGTCAACGTCCCAGAGCAACTCTCCTCGGAAAGCAAAGACGAGACATCTGGTGGTGAGGACAAAGACAGTGACGTTCGCTCTTTTTCAGAGGAAGCAAGATCTCTCTCACAACCAGAACCACACGTTGCAGACACTATGTACCAATCGCAGTCTGAGGTCGAAGACGCGGACGATGAAGATGAGAGTGACGCCGAAGCAGCAGAACCGACAATCACGTCTAAGTACTTTGATCAACCTAGGCACGTCGGTATGGCCAAGCGCAAAAATGCCGACGAAACGATGCTGGCGCAAAACAGGAGCCGTCAGGCCACTCATGACCAAGGCGATGTCGACCAGATTGGCGCACCCTCAGAAGCATCAGACGCCAACGACGACTCATGGTATTACTCAGACGATGGCACGGTTTCGCAAGCATACTGGGACTATGTCGCGAAACATGGAGAACGTCGCATGAGGAATTACCTACCTAACGATAATAAATGCGATAGATGCTTCCGGAGAGTTCGCAATTGTGACATGCCAACGACTGGAATACCGTGCTCGAACTGTAAAAACGAAAAGACAGCGTGCAAACCCCAATCAAGGGAAACTAAGCGCCTTATTCTTCCCGAGAACCGTCACAGAATGAAGGAGATCGGGAGGGGGCTACGGCAGGATCCGCCCTGCAGGTTATGTTTCCAATTGGGGAACAAGTGCTATCTTACGGGCCCCAGCGGTTCGCAATGCGAAGGCTGCAGGAAGCTAAACAGACGGTGCAACTGGAATCTTAAAGGCGCAAAAGAAGATACGGCCCGAACAAATAGAAGAAGAAAGAATATGCGGGCGAGACAAGAACAGCTTGGGTTTACACCAGTCCGTCGGGATCAGAAATGCCATACATGTGCTTCAAGAGGGCTGGCATGCGATGGAAGACATCCGTGTAATAAGTGCAACACTGACCAGCTGCGTCTGTCGTGCAGACAACAAGGGCTTGAAGTCTCCCCTCCTTGCGCTCAATGCAGTACTAAAAGGAGTGGGAAGAGTTGCAATCGTGGCCGACCCTGCAAGAGGTGCATTAAACAGAAGATAAATTGCACCTATGATACGCCAAATGGCTTGCTGTCCACATTGTATCGGGTTCCAGACGCACCATTTCCACTCGGCTTCTCATCTGTAGGCCCTCTAATTGAAGGGGAATCATCGGACGATGAATGTGTACGCTGCCAAATAGAGAAGCACAACTGCAATGGGGAGCAACCATGCTATCCATGCGTAAAAGCTGTACAAAGGAACAATAGAGCTGCGGGTTGCAGATACCGGCGATCCGACGGGAGATATGAATCTTGGGCGACTCGACCGTTTGAAACAAACGACCTAGGGGAACAACATATCCGAGACAACTACGAGTTATACACCAGCCAAAGAAGGACAAATGTCTCCAAGGAACTTCGGGCCATGAGAGATGCTTGGAAGAACTCACAGCCGATGAAAGAGGAAAACATACGAACTAAAGAACGAGTTGTCGATGAAGATATGGATGAGAATAAGATCAATGCTGCGCATCAAGCTGCCAAAGACAGACCCAAGCGATTCAAACTTGGCTTGTCGGCATACGGCGAACACAGTTCACCGCTCCTTGAACTAAAGCTGAATGGGACTGTAGATGCAAAGTACCATGAGGCCAAGAAAGAAGAACTGAATTCTCACAAAGAAAAGGGTACTTGGAACGTTGTTCCAATCCCTGAAGGGGTCAAACCTGTCACCTCCCGATGGGTAAACACCGACAAATATGGACCAGATGGACAGCTCATCAAACACAAATCTCGCTTAGTTGCTAGAGGCTTCCAGCAGGAAGAAGGAATTGACTATGAGGAAACGTTTGCCTCCGTAGTCAAGCCTGCTTCAACCCGCATCCTGCTGGCATTGGCGGCCATTCTCTTCTGGTTGGTTCACCAAGGGGACGTCAAAACCGCCTTCTTGAACAGCGATCTAGACAAACCAGTCTACATGAGAGCCCCTAAGGACGTCAAACTACCTCATGGTTTCTGTCTAATGCTCATTAAAGCCCTTTACGGATTGAAGCAATCACCTCGTGCGTGGTATCAGAAACTTCGGGACACTTTGATTAGCTGGGGTTGGCGTATGTCAGCCTATGACCCATGTGTCTTTATCAACGACAGCACCGGTCTCATACTCGAAGTCCATGTGGATGACGTTAATGTTATGGGAAAGGATATTCGAGCAATTCTTGACTTCAAGACCAAAATCTCACAAACATTTCCAATGACTGATGAGGGGGAGTGCTCATGGTATTTAGGGATGCATGTTGAACAGAAGCCTGGGGAAATCCGCATCCACCAGAAAAAATACATCGACCAGATTGTCGCCAAGTACGGTTTCAGTCAAACTACACCAGTGAAAACACCTCTGGATAAAGACATCAAGCTCTCTAAACAGGGTGACTATACTGCTTATCCCAAATTTCGCACGGAGTACCAGTCTAAAGTTGGATCACTCAACTTTGCTAGTAATCAGACAAGACCGGACATTGCATTTGCGACAGGATACGTAGCTCGATACGCGTCTAATCCGAATCAGACACATATGGATGCCGTCGACCGCATCTTTGCATATCTAAAAAACGATCCAGGGAAGGGAATTGTCTATTCGGGCAAACACGGCCTTCAACTTAAGGGATTCGTTGATAGTGATTTTGCCGGTTGTGAGGACTCGCGTAGGTCAACGACCGGGTGGGTGTTTACGCTTGCTGGTGGTCCTGTATCCTGGTCGTCTCAGAGACAAAAGACGGTTGCCACATCAACAATGGATGCAGAGTACATTGCAGGTGCAGAGGCTGCAAAGGAAGCAGTGTGGATTCGAAGCTTTATTAACGATCTTCGCATTCCGGGAGTCCACGTTGATATAGTTCCTCTATACATCGACAACAACTCAGCCTTGAAGCTTACCAGAAATCCGGAATTCCATAGCAGGTCAAAACATATCGATGTGAAACACCACTTCATCCGTGAAAAAGTGGATGAAGGAATCATTAACACTCAACGTGTTGGAACGACTGATAACTTGGCTGATGTATTCACCAAAGCCTTACCGAAGCCCACACATGAAGACTTGGCGAACCGGCTGAACCTCTTGTCAGGGGGAGATGCTGGAAAGCCCAACCACTTAACGGTTAGAAAACGCAGCAAAAAATTGGAGTTGGGACGCTCTGAACAGGGTGACAGATCAGGCAGAAGAGACTAGTCTTCTAGTCAAAAGCTTTCAGAGAAAAGATCAAGGGATCCTTTGGGAGTGCCACGGCCCTTCGGGACCGTGGCACAGGGGGAGAGTTGGATCCCAGATCACGTGGTGTGACGACTAATCACAAACGGTGATGTGATGTGATGGCTCATCACAAACAGTGATGAGCCAGCCTCAAACAACACATCCTTCCATATAGACCTATATATGTAGGTCTCTAGCTCCTAGATAGAATATTATTACACTTGTTCTCCCAGTTCAGAGCTTCAACTTATTCTGCCGGAGAACGTCTATAATATGGACGAAACTAGCGTTATGCTAAGTATGCTAAACTCCGTTAAAGTCCTTGTTGGTAAGGACGACACGCGAGGCTATAGAGGCGCGCGCATCAAGCGAACTATGATAACTGCTATTAGTTGAAGCTCTGAGCTAAGAGAACAAGTGTGATGATGTCGACCTATGCTACTGGACCTGAAGATATACACAGTCTACCCTGGCTCATCACCTGTGATGAGCCTCATCACAAACAGCCACGGGGTAGTCACAGACTCTATCTGTCTCAGTGGCACGTGATCTGGGATCTAACTCTATTGAATGTATCTCCGCCGACGGTAGGTGTCTAGAACCTATGGTAATTTGGCCTGCCTCAACCTATCGAGCTAACTGGACAACGTATCCTACCCCTGGTTGGGTCTATGCGTGCTCCGACTCTGGATTTACCGACTCCTACATCAGCTTGCAGTGGCTTAAGCTTGTGTTCGATCCCCAAACTAGACAACGAGCTAGTAAGAAACCACGGATGCTTATATGGGATGGTTTCAGTTGAATCCCATGATCATGTTGCCTATAGGCAGGAGCGCCACAGAGGTGACTGCCTGGAAGGCAGTTAGTGGCGCTAGGCAGATAGAGGAGCTCCTACAACTATAAAGTAGTTGTAGATCTCATAGATAGAAAATTATCACACTTGTATTCCCAGTTCAGAGTTTCAACTGGTTATGAGCCTCTCCTTTATGCTTTGATTTGGGACAAGTGGTCAGTGATCACAGAACCCAGACCCCAGACCCAGACCCCAGACCCCAGACATGACTGAGCCCAAGATGGACGAAGTCAAAGCCGACCGCAAGCTCAAAGGCAAGACCAATTTTATCAGTTAGAAACGCGAGTTTGAGCGTGCGGCCAAAGCCAATGATATCTTTAAATACCTTACCGGCGAAGAAATCGTTCCTCCTAAACCTAAGAAGGAAGAATACTTCCTGAAGCCTCTTAAAGCCAAAACACATTGTTCTGCCTAAGCTAAGAAGACTGCTCAGACTATAACTCTATTACCTAACAATAACAACAAAACAGATAATGCCTAGGCTATTTTAATGTCTACTAATAATAATCTCTAATAGTAGATTAACTATAATGAATATAAAAACACTAAGGAGAAGATAAAGTTTATAGGTAAGTTACTTAACACCTAAGTTTCTAAAGGCATTAAAATTAAAATTAAAGACTATATAGATACTAAGGAGGCTTATGACTTTATTAAGAAGTAATATACTATTACTAATAAGCGTGCGCGTAATAGTCTATTAAATTAACTTAATAACCTTAAACTTAAAAACTATTTATTTATAACTAAATATATTAATAAAGTGCAGCAGATTAAAGCCGATCTTAAGACTATTAAATATAATATAACTAATAATATACTTACTACTGCTCTTTTCTATAGTCTTTTTTCTAACTATTATAGTTTTAAAAAGAAATATAACTAGATCCGCTTAATTAAATCTAATAATTTTTTTAATCTTAACTATCTATATAATCGCCTGTATGTTAAAGAAGCTAAATAACTTTATATTAAAAAAAAAAGGCTAAAGAAAAGGCTAAGAAAGAAGTAAGTAATAATAATAATACTAATAATAGCACTAGTTACAACAGTAACTAAAAGCTAAAGTATAAAAATAAGAGTTATTTAAAGTATATATATTCTAGCTATAGTAAAACTAGTTATATTAAAGAAAATTATTAAATTAAGAACCCTAACAAAATCCCACGCTCCCTTAAGGATAAATTTAATACTAATATTAATAACAGATCTACTAAAGATACTAGTAGTATAAGTAGTATTACTAAAATTAATCTTACTATATTTAGAAATGCCTATACTTATGCTGATTTCTTAGATATAGCTTTTTTTTTATACTATATATAAACTTAGCTAACTCTTTACCACAGAAACATAATACTAAGTTATATAGAAAGTTATAAGAATTAAAGAGAGCTAGTACTAGGGATATAGAGCATAAGAAATTAGGTTTCTTAAAGAAAGTATTAGAAGCTTTTTTAATAGATATATTTTATATACTAAATACATAATTAGCAGACACAGGAGCCAATATGTATATTATTAATAACATTAAATAGTTTATTAAAAGGACTTTTTATTTATTTGATGTGAATATTAATACTATAAATAAATCTACTACCCTTAAGATTAAAAATAGAGGTGTTATTTAACTTGTTTTTAAGAGCTTTAATAAATTTCTAGTAATTATATTACTTTTAAAAGTTACTTATACTCTTTAGGGAAAATGTAACCTATTCTTAAATAAAATATTTACTTAAAAAGCTAAACTAACTAGCATCTATAATAACCAGTATATAACATAGATTAATAACTAAGGATATAAGATTAGATATATTATTTTTAAGAATAGACTATACTATTTTAGTACTAAAAAAGTATTTAATTCTTTTAAATTAAAAGAGGTCATTATGGTTATAGTGAACTTTAATAACTTAATATAAAAATAGTATTATTAACTTAGATATTTTAGATTTTAGAATATATTAAACCTGTTAGATTTTTCTACTAAAATAGAAATTACAGCAGCACAAATTAGGGCTAAGCTTAAAATAATATATCTAGTATATATAGTTATATAAGCTTTAGTTAAAATTCTATAAGATCTAGCTAAACGCTATACTTAAAAGCTAGAATAAATAATATATATTAACATATAAGGACTATATCTAATTAAGAGTTTTAATAGTATAAAGTACTTTCTATTTATTACTAATAATTATATCTAGTATATATGGAGTGCGCGTTTTAATTATAAATACTAGTTTCTTAAAGTTTTTAAATTTTTAGTAAAATTTATTTAGAAGGCCTACAACATCACTATTTAGTACTATTATTTAGATAATGAATTTAAAAATAGACTAGTTAGTAAGTAATATAACATTTATTTAATAGTTTAAAAACCTATTAAACCTTATACATACTATTAAAATAGAGTTACTGAAAGAATTATTTAAATAATTTAAAAAAGAATAACACCTATAGTATAAGAAATATTTATTTCTAGATAAGTTTTAAAAATTATCTTAGAGAAAGGCACGGAACTTTTGTGTATTTTTAATATTTCTAAGAACTTTTAGCCTAAAGCTATATAATATACTGTCTAGTTTAAAAATTAAAGTCTAGTATATATATTATAAAAGAAAGACATAAAGACTCTATATAAAGTTCTAAAAAATACTAAATTTATTTTAATAAGAGAATATATATAGGGCAGCCGAGCATACGTTATATATCTTTTAGAGTTTTAGAATATAGTTAAAATAACAAAACTATATAGCTCTTATAGCTAGTTAAACTATTTTATTAAATATAAGAGTAAAGTAATATATTATATATACTCTCTAAAAAAGCATAAAATCTATTAGATTAATATTACTAGAGTTAAAAATAAAAAGAAACTTAATAATTCTTATAATATATTTTGCTTAGAAAATAGGGTCCTAACTCTAAATATTAAGGCCCTAAATCATTTCTCCTTAAAAGATAAAAACGTGATATCTAATAATAAAGATAGTAATAATAACATCTATTCCTTTCTAGAGAAGATAGTATTCTCATTAAATTTATAACCAGAATATTTTATTAATATTATAAGAATATAGAAAAAACATAGTAGCTAGCGGGCTTATTAATCTAATATAGAAATTATTTATTAATCAGAAGTTAAGGTCGATAATACTTAAAGAAAAGAAAAAGAAAAAGAAAAAGAAAATAGTAATATTAAAAAAACAGAACTAGAAATTATATTTAAATACTTTAATTAATTTAAACAAGCTAGTATAGCTAAGTGTAAGAATACTAATAATATAATAATAGTACTAAAAAAAAGCCGTCAGGCTACTTATAATTAAGATAATATTAACTAAAATAATATATTCTTAAAAGTATTAGATATTAATAATAACTCTTAGTATTACTTAGATAATAATAAAGTTTTATAAACCTACTAGGACTTTATCACTAAACATAGAACTTATATAATAAAGAATTACTTTCTAGATAATAAAAAATACGATAGATGCTTTTAGTTTAGGTAAAAGTATAATTTAGCTATAAAAAAAATACCCTATACAGTATGTTTAGAGAGAAAGGAAGTATGTTAATTATAGATAGCATAAATAAAAAAGCTAGTTTTTTCTAAAAACTGCGACCAAAAAAAGCAGATTAGTAGTTTAAAATAAAATCTATTATATAGAAAATACTTTTAATAAACTATTTTCTATTATCTTATTAATCCAGCGGGCTTATAATGTACTAAATGTATAAAAAACAACTAAAATTACGTTTAGGATCTAAATAGAGTAAAGAGAAAGAATTCTTTAGAAAATAAAAAAGCTATAAGAAAGTAAGTAATATAAGAGAAATATAGTTTTAGTATAGTCTCTTAAAACTAAAAGTACTACTAATATAAAAATAGGAGAATAACATATAATAAAAATTACTCTTATAATAAATATAACACTAAATATTTAAGAATAAGCTAATGACTATAAGGACTAGAGTAATTACTTATATATATTTACTATAATTCTATTAATACCTACTACAACTATAGTTAACCGTATAAAAGATATATTAATAAAAAAAAACGTGCTTATATAAAGCATAAAACAGCCTACTCTTTAAATTATATATAGTTTTAGATAGTTTGGTTTTTAAGGGATTTATCTCTATAAAAGCTTTAGTAAAAGAAAAGTTATCTAATAAAAAAAATATATATTATTAGAAAAGAAAATTAAACTGTAGTGGAAAGTAACCTTATTAGAGATATATCCGAAATTAAATTACTTTCTAAATTACTTAATATAATTATTAATATTCTGATAGGATATATGACTTATGGATGGTTTAATCTTTCTAATTAGATAAATCTAGCCAGCTAAGTATCTAGAAGAAGTATAAAAACTATACTAATAAAAAAAGCAACTTATCTAATAAAATAAAAGCCTTAATAAAAACGTCTAGAATTAGACTTCTAAAGAAGGGGAAAGATCTATAGCTTTAATTAAATAAAACTTATAATAATAATATTAGTAAAAGTATATATAGTGCGCTTTAGGAAGTAATAAAAGACTATATTAAATAGTTTAAATTTAAATTATTAGCATATAATAAACAAGCTGCTTTATCTTTTAAATTAAAACTTAGTAGCTTTACTAATACTAAATACCATAAAACTAAAAAAAAAAAACTTAAATCTTATAAGGAGAAGAGTATATAACGGATTATTTTACTTTCTAAAGAAATCAAACCAGTCACTTCCTAATAGGTAAATACTAATAAATATAGGCTAGATAGATAGTTTCTTAAATATAAAGCTTATTTAGTCACTAAAGGCTTTTAGTAAGAAAAAGGAATTAACTATAAGAAGATATTTATATCTATAGTTAAATTTATTTTAATTTATATTTTACTAGCATTAACGGCCATTCTCTTCTGGCTAATTTATTAAGGAGATGTTAAAACTATTTTCCTAAATAATAATTTAAATAAACCAGTCTATATAAAGCCTCTAAAGGATATTAAGCTTTTATATAGGTTCTATTTAATAGTTATTAGAGTTTTCTACAGATTAAAGTAATTACCCCATGCGTAGTATTAAAAACTATAAAATACTTTAATTAGCTAAAGCTAGCGCATATCCGTCTATAATCTATATATCTTTATTAATAATAATACTAGGCTTATATTTAAAGTCCATGTGGATAATATTAATGTTATAGGTAAGAACTTTTAAATAATTCTTAATTTTAAAAGCTAAATTTCACGGGCATTCTAAATAACTAATAAAGGGAAATATTCTTAGTATTTAGATATATATATAGAACAGAGACCTAAGAAAGTCCACATCCATTAAAAGAAATATATTAATAAGATTATTATTAAATACGGTTTTAGTAATGCTGCCTTTGTAAGAATATTTCTTAATAAAGATATTAAACTTTCTGCTCTAGAGGACTATACTGTTTATTCTAAATTTCATAAGAAATACTAGTCTAAAGTTAGATTACTTAACTTTACTAGTAATTAGACAAGACTAGATATTGCCTTTACTACAGGATATATAGCTTGTTATGCATCCAATCCAAACCTAATATATATAAAGGCAGTGGATAGAATTTTTTCTTATCTTAAGAATAACCTAGGGAAGGACATTATCTACTCCGGCAAACACGGTCTTTAACTTTGAGGATTCGTGGATAGTAACTTTACCGGTTGTGAAGACTTATGTAGGTTAATAACTGGGTAGGTGTTTACGCTTATAGGTGGACCTATATCTTAGTTATTACAGAAATAGAAAACAGTGGCTATGTTAATTATGGATGTAGAGTATAATGCAGTTGTAGAAGCTGCAAAGGAAGCTGTGTGGATTCGCAACTTCATTAACGATCTTTGTATTTTGAGAGTTTATATTGACTTAGTCCTGCTATACATCGACAATAACTCCGCATTAAAGCTGACTAGAAATCCGGAATTCCACAATAGGTTAAAGCACATTGACGTTAAACATCATTTCGTTCGCGAAAAGGTAGAAGAAGGAGTTATCAACACTCAGCGTGTCTAAACGACGGATAACCTAGCTGATGTATTTACCAAAGCGCTATCAAAGCCAACACATGAAGATTTGGTGGATCGGCTGAATCTCTCGTCAGGGGGAGACACTGAGAATGAAGTAAAGGGTTAAGATGAAGGGATCATGGGATCCTTTGGGAGTGCCACGGCCCTTCGGTCCGTGGCACAGGGGGAGAGTTGAATCCCATGATCATGTTGCCTATAGGCAGGAGCGCCACAGAGGTGACTGCCTGGAAGGCAGTCAGTGGCGCTAGGCAGATAGAGGAGCTCCTACAACTATAAAGTAGTTGTAGATCTCATAGATAGAAAATCATCACACTTGTATTCCCAGTTCAGAGTTTCAACTGTTTCGGGACGCACGAGACCCTCGAAATCATGGAGTTTTGTTCCCGAAACAACATCACCCTATGCCGTATGCCCTCTCACACGTCCCATAAGCTCCAGCCCTGTGATGTCGGAGTCTTCGCGCCCTTAAAGACAGCCTATCGCGAACAGGTTGAGCGAATGGAGCGAGGAGGAGTAAACACAATCGGCAAGCAGCATTTCACTTATCTGTACAGCCCTGCAAGGGAAAGGACATTCACTAAGAGGAACATTCTCGCAGGATGGAGAGGAAGCGGTTTGTTCCCATTCAACCCCGACAGAGTTCTTGCTGATACACCAAAACCACCTGCCCAACTAACCATTCCGAAAGCTAATGAGATGAGGGTGGAGCCGTAATACGAAGCATTACCAACGCCCGCAACGCCAGTATCAGGAGAGGCTCTAACGTCGCTACTTACCATGATCAAACATGTTCCTAATGATGAAGCGAGCAGGCAGCGCAAAGAGAGGCTCTCCAACAGAAGGTCTCTAATGCCGCCCAGACGTTTCTTGCCAAAAATGCCCTCCTTCGCGATCAAAACAAATTCTTAACTAAAATCAACGACGAAGGCAAAGCTCGCCGATCGACTAAGTCAGCGATACTTGGGAAGGCGAAGGTGATGACGTGGGAGGACCTCGAGAAGGCACGAGCGGAGCATGCTGTGAAAGAGGCCACGAAAGCTGAGAAAGAGGCGAAGAAGACGGCCAAAGAGGCTAAGAAGGTCGTGAGTACTGCCCTACAGGCAGAGGAGGGTGCCGCGGGAAAGAAAAAACGTGGCTGGAAGCGGAAGACTGCTACGGCAGGGGCAGATGCACCAGAGCCCAGGGCCAAAGTTGCGCGGATAAGCGATGAACAGGTTGAGGAGGATGAGGTTATGACAGAACCTTGGAGAGCCCCAGTAGCGCGGATGTGGTAGTGGGAAGGTGTATCGTACTTTCGGCGTAGAGGTCGTATGTTGCCCACTTTGCTGCGCTTGTCTTGCGATAGCCGTGCTTGCTATTCTAACGTGCTTCCCTAGGGGGAGAGACGCACGGTGTTGCGAGACGAATTTTGTGCAATCATATATCACGCTCTGCCTCGTTAGTTTGCCGTTCTACATGTGATATCCTATAATTCTCCGGCCCTTAGTCCATAGCCAGTATAGACAGCGAGCGAAACCGGAAAGTCTTAGTCGCTGTCACCGTCGATTTGTTCGTCGTAAGATCTAATGCCCCAGATTCAATCCCCTGCTGCATCGTGGACATCGCCAGCTATTCGGATTTCAGAGGCTCATGGTGACGCGCAATACATGATAGCCACTGCATCAGCCTTTAGAGGACAACCGGCCTTTGGAGCTAGCCTGCGAATCCGGCCAAGCGGAGAGAGAGCTGATGCACGTTATGAGCACTCCTTATAGCGGTGTATACGCTATGACGTATTCGGTTAGTGGGATTTTTGCCCCGCAATCTATGTATTTGTATTCCCCTCGTCGTACGTGTTGCTTCGCAAGCTCACGACAGTGGGGCTGCGCTCAATTCCAGACCAGAAGTTAAATAAGATCATCTGATCAGTTCTTTACATGAATGGGTGGAATGGTAGAGTCATTAGAACGAGAATTTTGCCATATGGCCTATCCTGCGTTCAACCGCCTTCCTAGCTTGCGGATGTGCGCTTAAGAGACCTGGACTTTGGCACTCTAATCTCTGTATACTCATCTTGGCCTCCTTTCGGCTTAATAGACGCAACTTGCAACGCTTGAAGTCGATCTTCAAGCTGCCTACACCATTTCGAAGAAGGTCCTTGGACGGTTGTGTATCCAGCCAATGCCCGACTGTACATTACCTTCGCCAAGTCTTTCCGACCTGTTAGCGAGAAGAGGTTGCCAAAGGCGAACATGGTATTCAACGCTGGTAAGTACAATGGCACGAGTTGAGGGCTAAGTGCCTCCTCGTAGCCTTGCAGCGCCCGACTATACATGGCCTCCGCCTCCGCCAGCTTGCCTTGGTCGGCGTAGAGGATGCCTAGGTTGTTGACCGTATCGAGTGTGGATGTGTGCTTCGATCCAAGTGCCTCCTCCTTGCCTTGCAGCGCCCGACTGTACATGGCCTCCGCCTCCGCCAGCTTGCCTTGGTCGGCGTAGAGGTTGCCTAGGTTATTGACCGTCTGAAGTGTCGATGTGTGCTTCGGTCCAAGTGCCTCCTCGTAGCCTTGCAGCGCCCGACTGTACATGGCCTCCGCCTCCGCCAGCTTGCCTTGGTCGGCGTAGAGGTTGCCTAGGTTATTGACCGTCTGGAGTGTCGATGTGTGCTTCGGTCCAAGTGCCTCCTCGTAGCCTTGCAGCGCCCGACTGTACATGGCCTCCGCCTCCGCCAGCTTGCCTTGGTCGGCGTAGAGCAAGCCTAGGTTATTGACCGTATCGAGTGTCGATGTGTGCTTCGGTCCAAGTGCCTCCTCGTAGCCTTGCAGCGCCCGACTGTACATGGCCTCCGCCTCCGCCAGCTTGCCTTGGTTTTTGTAGAGGTTGCCTAGGTTGTTGACCGTCTGGAGTGTCGATGTGTGCTTCGGTCCAAGTGCCTCCTCCTTGCCTTGCAGCGCCCGACTGTACATGGCCTCCGCCTCCGCCAGCTTGCCTTGGTCGGCGTAGAGCAAGCCTAGGTTGTGTAGTATCCATTCAATTCCCTCAATACCCACTTTGCCGTCCGTGATGAAGTGTTCATGTCTTGCAGCATGTTGAAGGAGCCGCTGCTGTAGGAGCCACCACTTGTCTACATCCGTGCTAGGAACCTCAGATGCCACGCAAGTCAGGGCTAGCCGTGCCAGGCCATCGTCCCATTCGCCGTTCAACACAGATATCGTCCATGAGTGCACACAGCTATGCATACCATACCCTGTGGACCCAGACGGCTGTCGAAGTGAAGGTTCTGCATGAGCCAGACCGTATTCGCACAGCAGTCGAACTGCCTCGTTAAAATTCAATTTGTCCTCAGTAAGCTTCCGTATCCACTCATCGTCCGCAGAGTAGGCATGTCGAAGAAGTTCAAACCACACGTCTTGCTTATCAAAATATGCCCACAGCTTGAGCAACTGGGCTGATGCCGCATTCTGTTTTCGAATCCGATCAAAGGTGACCTGCCATGTCGTGTACAGTGATCGGTCTAAATATGAACTCAACCTTGGACTCGTCGTCTGGAGTTTCAGCCATGAAGCCTCATATAGCCGAAGATACTCCGCGAAGACTCGTAGTCACGTGCTCTAGATATGCCCCAGCCGTGGAGAGAGCAAGAGGCAGGCCGTCTAGCTTCATGACGAGCGCTTTTGCATCAGGATCTATCTTATTAGCTCCGTTAAACTCATTTTATCCCAAGTGACATACCGTTTTCAATACCCTCCCTTCTAGACATGTTCGACAAGATCTTGAGCCCGTCCTCAGGTCCTGTCAGCTTCTGAATGTGGAGACGTCGACCTTGGGTAACACTCGCTAACCGCGTTGTGATGATGATCGAGCCGTGGTCAGTTTCTGGTAAATATCGACGCACATCCACTGTCGAGCGGTCGGAATGGTTAGAGGTTCTGGGATTGTCGTAATTGTCATAGATCATCAGCCAATGTTTATTTTCCCGGAGATCGAGCCAGGCTTTGACTGCATTGACCACTCGATCAAGGTCTCCTTCCAAATCCACATTAACAAGCACTCTAGTCGAAGGATGATGCTTCAGGACTTGCTGAGCGATGCCGCGAAAGCTCAGCCGAAGAGAATCTTCATCATTCGCATTCAGCCAGAATATCGCCGTGTATTTCTCCTTGTGTCGTCTGGCGTATTCTATTGCCAGCTGAGTCTTTCCAATTCCTCCAAGTCCGTGAATGACGACTGCCGATCGGCTGCTGTGACCATAAAGCAGCTCATGCATCTTCGACAGCTCCTTCTCTCTGGCAACAAACTGTGCAGCTTTAGGAAATGACGCAAGGTTGAGCCCGACGGCAAATTGTTCGAAATCGACACCTGTGCTGGTCAGTTCCATTGGTTTAGTCAGCACATCTGTGCAGAAAATTCACCCTTGTACAACTTGTGGATCTCTTCCTCCAGCCGCCGGGTTGCTTGGTCCCTTCTCTCCCCGTAGTTTGGCACCATAGAGACATCGAAGATCCCGATTAAACAGTACACTTCATCCTCTTCAATCGTAGTACTGCGGCGCTCTGCCCAGGACCTCCGCTCTTTGATGCTAAAATTCGACAATGCATCGCCTCGGAGAGCATTCTTCGCGATACCGGTAATCTCGTGTATCTCGGACTCAAGCAACAATTTGCTCCCAAGTCGCTCACCCTCCGAGCTAAAGAAGTCAACCAGCCTTGGTGCAATAAGCTCTTGAAGCGTCCAGCCTCGGGTAAACCATCGACTCGTCCTGAAGGCCTCTTTCCATGCCCTTTCGCCATCCGCTCCGTTGTCGGGTTTAGAGACATCCGAAAGGTAGACGTAGCAGCGCGCAGCGTTCTGATACCACCGAAACATAGAGTTGATCGCCGCGCCGAGCTCGACCGCATTCTTCTTATCGATGCAGCAGGTGTCTACCCAGAAGTATCGTAGTCCATCGGCTGCGGCCTGCTTCGCGCAGAACTGTATCTTCCTCCACCCAGCCTTGCTCACAGCCTTGCTCATGTCCGCGTTGGCTTCCATGTCCTGAAAGACGACCTCCTCTTTTCCCCATGTATGAGAGAGTATTGCGTAGGCAGGGACATCGCCGCTGGTAGGTTCGCGAAAGACGATCTCGCCGTCCGGTTGGCGCTGCAAGAGGCGTATGAGAGCCATGGCTGAGGGTCGGGTGCGATCTCATGGCAGGCGCGACTCATGCGGCTCGTTCAGCATATCGGCGCAAGGTATGCAATTCAAAGAACGACAGGATAGAAGCAGACGTCGAAGGGCTGATCGTGATAAGGTTATGCAGTGGTGTTCGTAGGCGCTGCCCACGAGGCTGCATCAGAAGGCCGACAACGCAAAGGGGCACTCGCGTCGCCCATTTTATTGGAAGCCTTGCGCTCTGCACACTGAATCCTGGCACGGGTTGCTCATCGTTGTTGAAATGACGCAAGCCATTTGAGGTCTTGCGCAGTTGTTTCAAGTTTGACAAGCAGCGAGGTACGTTGTAGGCGGTTGTGGGCGGTTGTGAGAGCGAATTTGCTCCAGGACAGAGCATTCGCACTCGCTGAATAAGGGAGCCGTGCGTTCAGAACAACCGAAGTGCAAGATCCGGAATCCGATACCGGTTACTGCTGTATCTGGGCAGGGTGCAGTGCCACAGACCTACTAGCCACAGGCTTTGGCTTTGTCCGCCTCTGTGGTTTATATTACGCTGTAATTATTACGTGTACGTGCAGATGGCGTTTCACATTTACTAGTTTATCTCGCTTAGATTGGAAGGTACTAATCAGCGTGGCAACGTTGCATAAATCATCCTCATACAGCCGCCACTGGGCTGACGAGGACTTGTTAGCGTGATCCTGAGGCTTCGAGGGTTGGATACTGCTCTATTACGACTTCTTGAAGTGATGAAGGCTTAGCGTTGGAGCTGTGGTAGAGGAGTCCCGTCATGCCATGAAACGAAGGCCCCCACATCTGAGGCACGAAGACGACGATGAGGTTGGTAATTTTTCTAGTAGTAGCGGCTAGGAGTTTGAAGAAGACCCTAGTATATGCCTCAAGTGGTATTACATAGATATTTAAGCGTCAGAAGAGTTTCCACTGCTTTGAAGTCTAAGTACCTATGGTTTCTCTCGTTTCGGTGTGGTTCTCGCTACGTAGTGGGGGATGTTATATACCTTTATCCATGACATGAAGCGATGCGCGTTGTACAGCCGGTTAGGGATCGAGCAGGCTCCCCTCTAAGTATATTGCAGTGCGCTTGTGTTTCCCCAATTATGAGTATGGTGAAGAAGCAGTTTGTAGACCGGGTGCCTCAATGGATGAAAAGGTTACCCGAAGTTGAAAGGGATTGGAGTGCCTTGCTGCAGACGCTCGAGGGCCATTGAAGGGCAACGGCATGGTCTACAGACTATCACTTTCCTACATTGATTGTAAGTTCGTAACCGTAGGATGCGCTGCGAAACCTGACGCGCCGAGCTGTTTGCGACAGCAGTGGGCAAATCAAATCACACACACACACCGAACTCTTTACACAAGGCTGACATTGTTTGGGGAGATGTGAAGCCAGAAAATGTCTTAATTGACGTTAATAAAAATGCGTGAATTATCGATTTTCTAGGAGGACGCACAGAAGGCTAGGCTGTGAAAGAGATATTTGGGATAGTACAAGGAGAATCGCAAGGCTAGCCAAAGTACTGGAGTATCTTCACATTGAGGCACACTCCTAAGACTGGGTTGTTCAACTATGCAACTCAACATTTAGGATAATGTTTATATTCCTCACTTATATGGTCCTAATGTCCCTTTTTGTTAAGAGGCATGGTCCACAAACTGTTCGTCTAGTGCGGAATACCGACATCTGCCACTGCAGCGGAGCTGTACAGAGTCACCTGATGGATCCAGTTAAGCGCATTGGGAGTGTGGATTATGCGTCAAAATGGCGTACGTGGGTCTATCTCCACTCTATCCGCACGTACGTAAGCTCATCTTACTTCCCGTCAGTACAAACATGAGCTGATATTAGCTCAAATCAAGTATTGAAGGCTTACGTTTGTATGTGTTACGTACGGTTGAAAGCGCCGCCCAAAATTTACTCAAAAACTTCTCGATTTCGTCGCTGTAAGCTATGGCCCGAGGACTAAACAAAGAGACGTCCAATGAATACACAGTATGCGTCGAATCGGGTGGAAAAATTGCCGGAAGGATCCTATTTCTATTACAGTAGTCGATAAACTTCACCGTCACGTGTGAGCCATGGCCGCCGGGTGTTAGAAGTCTCTATTTCCTTCAAACTTTGGTTTTCATCTCTTTGTCAAATACGCTGACGAGCCATTTATACCCCGGGTCGTTGTTCGTCCAGCCACTCGGTGAGGAGATGAAATTACACTTGTGCTCAGAAGGGCTGAAACCCTGAAGCCAGGTGTCTTGAATATTGCCCGAAACAGTCTGGTGGGTAAGATTTGGCGATATCCCTGAGCCGTCAGCGCAGACGCAGCCCATTAGGATAATCCACTCCCGATTTCCATCCCAGAGTTGACTTTGGAAGCCAGTCTCCTCACATCAGCCCCCACGGCTATCCTACACTTAGAGCTGGGCATGCAAAACACATTCCCGCCGGTGCGGGATCTATTCCAGTTCGCCCGTTTCTGTATCCGCGTCAGGTAAACCTGAATGCATTTGACATTTTACATGACCCCAGCAAGCGATTGCGCAATTCAAGTTCGACTCAACCCCAAACCGCGATTGCACATTGCGTCGAGAATACCTCGAAAAGTTACCCTTATTCGTGTGCGGCATGCTCGGGTAAATTCTCTATTAGAACAGAGCTAATTAGATTGTCGTTCTCATGTTGACCCGATCATCCTAATTGCACTGCCATATCTGCGCATGAGCCAAAGTACACCGGTACGGGGAATCCACTAATACATAGGAATACTCTCTACACATGTGTCAGTACTATTGATTTGCTTTCGAGACGAACTAGAAGATGCATGTGAGCCTCGCGTGGGAGAAATTCACACAATAGTAGGGAGCCACTCATTTGCTAGGGGGGATGGTTTTTAGCAGATCTTCAGGCACACGCCACATTTAATCCTCCTCATCCCCTTAAAAGAATTCGCATCACATAGGCGCCTTTAAACACTTTTTCAGAGCCACAAAGAAAATGGGTCAAGCACGAGGCGTCTGCGTTGGGATAGACTCCTGGAGTAGCCAGCGAAATCAGTAGTCCTTTCCGGTCCCGATACCGGCGAGTAAAAGCTCAGTACTGGTCTTGCCGCATGGTGGGAGTGCGGGGACTTGTTTGGATGGGTTGTCACTGAGTACTCCGGAAGGGAAGACAAGGCTTTGGTGCTGCAAAATTGAGCACGTGACTGCTCAGTACTTCATACGAGCTACGGCTAACAAGGCTTATATAAGTGATGCTCGGTTACACTCGGAGGGAGGAAGGAATATTCGAAACCTCGATACATCTCTCACACTGTCTACCGTAGTCGCTGATCAGGTGTTTTTTCCTTAAGCTATGGCATCACTGAAGAGTAATAGCCACCCAAAGTTCATTGTACCATCACTCCTGCTGAATTTTAGACTACCCTGCTGCTTCATAATACAAGTTTCCGAATTTGATATCGGTTCAGTTCGGTCGGTGAGGCTGTCTAGGTGAGAGGTGAGTTGAACATCAATTCGGGCTATTCCATGGCCATGGGCTTGTAGACCAATGATATGGAGGATAAACATGAGGTTTAATCGAAGCGTTACATAAGAGTACCATTGAGTTTGTGTTTTTCTAACTCGTTTCAAAATATGAAGTGGTGTTTCACGTTTTCGGTCGCATTCCCAGACGTCTTATGGCGATTCTCCTTTAGTATCTTCAAGAAATTGCCACACCGCTATCTAATTCGTCTAAGATGGTTGTGTTTAATCAGAGTTCTAGCCATCATTGCGCTCATACGTATCAAAATTTCCCATATTTTAGCTCAACCACACAGTCATTACGGCTATACTGACCCGTCGGTGAGCTTAGTGTTCCATACTCGCTTCTCGGTCATGCGTCTTGGTTTCATTGTATAAAATCTCATCATAGCTCCCACTGCGGTTCCGTTTTTGTCGTGGATCCACTTCAACAACATTAGGTTAATTTTCCACCGCATTCCGTTAGCTTCAATACCTCTTCATCTTGAGAATAATCTTAAGCCTAACATTTTCGAACTCTCATTACATCTCGTATGCGTCGTTTGAAAGACGAGTGGAGGAAGGGGAGCGCGCAAACCATTTTTTGTTAGTCATTTCCCGGGACTTGATTCACACCATTTTTTATTATTTTTGGCAACGACGCCTCTTCTACTTCTCTGTCATTATTCTTTGAATACGCATATTTCCAGAAGCTAAGGTTGACCCACAATCTCAATCACATGACCTGGCAATGCAATAAAGATCTATGATGCCATCAAATTTACTCTTACCCGAATCCAGACACGTGGCGATTTCCATCCCCGCTCTCGACACGAAGTTGCGATATAGACTGCAAGGTCAAGAACCTAAGCTCGGATTCATAAACCCAAATCTGATTCCCACAGATGCAGCAGAGGCCAAAGACTTACGGAAGCAGCTACTCAGCAAGCATCCTTCGCCCCATTTTGGGACACTATACATTTCCGGCTACCTCTGTCCTATATTCCGCAAATTTCTCCACTCTACGGTTTAGATGGCGTGGGGAGTGTTACGAGCCTCCTTTATGATTGGTCTACTGTACCCTCGGAAACCTGGATATACTCGCGCAGGTACGGGTCACGTGCTTGCCCCTCACGCAATGCTTATCGGTACTCGGCACCCTGTATTTAGCCTGCTTCTGTTTACCTCACTGGCCCTCTACTGGTAACAATCTAGAAATAATTACTCTAGAATTATTCTGGAATCATCTTACGTTCTGCGCAGGTTTCGTTTGCAGTTAATAAGAATATTCCCGGCTTGGAATTAATTTTGGATTGAGCCGCCGATCCGACGTTTATATGGCGAGCGGTTGGGACGTGGACGAGTATTTTATTCATGTAGTTCGCGTTTTGCTGTTTCTCGATTTGTGACTCGACCATCGCACTGTTTCGGAATTCATGTATCTTTTCTAGTGATAGAGGAAAACGGGAGGACCACGCATGATTGGATTCTCATAGTAGACGCCGCTTCACTTTCTTTCTTCTTCTTCAGGAGTCATACTTGGATTTTCCCAACCTAACGATGCGTTGGACATATACCGGCCTAGCGGCACCCCTGAGTTGCTGCCATGCTGGATCTTTCCTTGGAATCAATATCATGGGCATGATGTCCCCAGCCCATCACATCACCCACCCAAACGCCTCGCATCCGAATCGACAAGCGCACTTCGCAAATCTCGCTCCGCGACAGAACAACCCAGGCCGCTGTGGTGCCGAATTCAACAACCAACGCTGCGACTCGGATCTCTGCTGCTCAGCGTTTGGCTGGTGCGGCGACGGCGATCAGTTCTGCCCCGAACTCGTGGGATGCCAGCCACAGTACGGGAGATGTGGCGATGCGCCGCCTGTGCCGTCATCTTCCTCTTCCTCGATTCCAGTTGTGCCTTCGAGTTCCAGCACGATACCCACATCCTCGTCGGCGATCCCGAGGTCTAGTTCTGTGATATCATCGTCACCATCGCCATCACCCACGGGCGGGATGATTGTCAGTACGAATGGGCTCTGTGGAAACATCACCACATGCGCAGGATCTGGATTTGGAAATTGCTGCTCAGAGTACTACTGGTGTGGTAACGGGATCGATTATTGCGGTGCGGGGTGTCGCTCACAGTTTGGAGCTTGTGGCCAGGGACCAGGTGTCTCATCCTCAATCCCACTAGCCCCTTCCTCAACTCCAATCCCGTCTTCATCTCCCCCAATACCATCAACATCCTCCCCATTGCGGCCCTCTTCAACCCCAATACCGTCTTCGTCGACCCCACTACCGCCTTCATCATCCAGCGCCGCACAACCCACACCATCAGCTCCATCACTTCCGCCAGGGCAGACTGTGAGTACGGATGGGACATGCGGGGACGGGAAATCGTGTACGGGATCGACATTTGGACCGTGCTGTTCACGGTATGGATATTGTGGCAGCGAACCTATATACTGTCGGCCATTTCTGGGTTGTCAGGCGCAGTTTGGAACTTGTGAAGGGCAGACTACGGTTCCTGATTTTTAGCTGGTTGGCCATGTCAGAGGAACATTCTCTGCAGTTTTGCGAGGATGGGCGGCAAAGTATAGTTGATGGGTACTTTCCGTTATGGAGGCGGGATAACTTAGGAACCAATATATTGGGGTGATAGATTGGTAGATACTGATATTAGTCGATATTGAACTTAGGTCGGATAAGTGAGTATAGATGGATGATCAGAGGTCTCCCTGAGCCAACCGAGAATCGGAAGTGGCATGTACGTTTAAGGAAAGGACGGGAACGTGCCTATTTCTAATCTCGAAAGCAATTCCAATATCAAAAGAATTCCTCCGCGAATTAGATAGAACAAGTCTAGCATCATGATCACACTACTTCAGGTAGTAGGTATCGTGAATGCACACGTGCTGTTTACGATATTCTTACAACTGAATCGCTGTTCACGCGCGAATAGGAGCTGTTTGGCGACAAGAACGGGAATGGAAGTTGTTACATATCTGAACTTAGATAAAATACCGTTATATAACGTTCCAGGCAAAAGTGAACCTCTATAATATCATAAATTCCTTTAACCAAACTAATAATCGAAACGACAATCTCACAAGTCATAATAGATGTCTCAAAGATGAAACTAAACGTTAAATTGAATTACTGAATTTATGACCAGTTGGTGCTATATACTGATATTCACGACCCATGGTCTATAGAAGAAACATACTCGAGAATAAGGCAAGGGTGAAGGCAAACGATCTTCGTATGAGGACTCTCAAATCCCATGCTGGAACGGAGGTTGGTACGGCGGAATTGGATACTGCCTGAGCGAAGAGAGGGGTCGCGTCCTTGTGTACCTTAATTGTGAGGTCCCTGTTCAGATCCATTTACATCAAGAGACCCCAACTACTGCAGCACTGAAGTGATTCCATGGCAATCTGCCAGCTTCTTTCTCAATAAAATGATGCTTAATCTTCTCGCAAATGGTAATTTGGATTACCATCAACCATTCATGCCTTTATGCGCACTCAAACAACTGGTTCCTTAATCATCTTAGCGACTACGGCAAAAGCCTAATGCTGGCACAATACATAACCGAGCAGCACCTTATCGGTCTTTCTCTCTATCGTCGTCAGCTCGGACGCTCGTTCTAACACTCATTATTTCTTATTCTCTTACTGCTTGCAAAACTAGTTTCGCTAATTATTTATGTGGGGTAGTTCTTTCGCTCATTCAATTGATCAGGTTGCTCCTTAATTCCTACTCGCTCGCACACACCATATAAATAATAAGGATCAAGGAGAACAGATATTTGGTGTTAAACAATAAACATGATTCGATTCCTTAGGGATTGCTGTATAAAATGAGAGCAGCCGGGTCAGAGAAGCATCTAGATTTGCCTTTGGGGCCGTTCTGGGTGTACAATTTCTTGATACTCTGTTTTTGAGGGAACGGCAATTTCTAACAGCAGTTTTATAAGTGGATTGAGTGTCGAGTTGACGTTTCAGGGCGGAGAAGGGAAGTGGATGGGGTATGAGATACTGTATTATATCAATAGCATCTAATTAGCTTGTATCCGAGTCGGTCACACAAGATAGTATGTTCAAGAACGAATCCAAATTCTACGACAAAAAACCTTTGAATAACATCTCAGGGCATCTAAGACCAAGTAACAGGCATACGCCCAGGAAGTTCCGTAAGCCCTACAAAAATCATCAGCCTAACACAATCCCTCGTTTTCCTCTCCGCAATAATACTTACACTCATCAATAGGTTCATTAACCTTAGGCTTAATCGTGCACCTATTAGCGGCATGCGTACTCTGCGTTTTAAGCTCCAAACAATTCACACCGCAGAACGCATCCATCGCTCTCTGCAACGCATCACCCTTCCAACCAAACAAATAATCAGCATGCGTCCCATACCCGGTCCTGTCCAAATCAGTAAATCGCCTCTCCCCAGAAATCGCATACTTACGCATCCCCAAAGCTAAACATAAACGGCTGGCTCCCATCCTCCGGCCACTCATCCGGATTATTAAACTCCCTCGTGTCCCACGCGACCTCATACAAAATTTGTGGAATCTTGACTGGATGAGAATCCGGGCAAGGACCGTTGCTCGCGAAGCCTCCCTTGGCGTATGCAACGTGGCTCTTGTGGTCGGGGCTATCGAGATTCTTGCCATCCCAGCAAGTGGGGAAAAAGTGGTTTGCGCGGATCCCACCCGGGCACGGCTTATTCGGGAGGTACTTTGTATCTTTTCCGGTTCCAGGGGCGCCGATGTCGCCGCCGAAGTTCTTGTCCCAGCAGCGGAAGCTTAGTTGTTGGGCTTCATCGTCTTTTGTGTCGGTGCGTTTTGTGGAGGAGCCGACGAGCATGCGGAAACCCTGGGAAATACCACTTTTATCAAATACTGAAGTATATGAATGATACGTTGGATGGGGGACACACCTTTTGGAAAGCAGTTACCGGGGTCTTATTATCATATGGTGGGATATAATAAACAGTAATTCCACCGTTCGCCGGCTCAAGGTATTGGTTTGCAAATGTGGGCACGCGCTTGTACGTCCCGTTGCGCGCTCTAAAATACAAAACAGCGGTCCAGTAGTTTGAAAAGTCTTCGGTGAAGGTGCAGCTGGTGCAGGTAGACGATTCGGGAAGCTCTATGTTCGGATCCATGGACGCATTGAAAGAGTTCTGGGGTTGATCAGACACAATATTCGGAGTTAGTCTCAAAAGGACATTGTGTTACGTACACCTCCTACAATCTTTGTCGAGCTCAGTGTCAATTTCTATTGTTGTGATCGTTGGCAGGCTTACCTGATGGAGATGTGAAGACGGAGCTGCCCCTGGTTGGACTAATCTGTAGCATGGATTAGAACAATTTAGTCTCTCCAAAATAAGTCTTACTTACGGGTCAATACGGTCAACGACGAGTTGGGAACAGGAAAATCGAAGCATCGCATGTGCAGGCGCGGAAAGCGCCAGTGTGGCGAGAAGTTTCGACCGCATCTTAGAGTTATCTTCGAGAAGCAGGATGGGACACAGAGAGCACACGTAGTTCACGTATGGTGTATATACGTAGCTTAGGCAGTTCCCGCAAGAGGATGCTGGCCTCGCCCGCCAAGGTATTCCACGCTTGGACACGTAAGTACTTGTGGGACGCCAGGCAGAAACACAGCTCGAACGAATGCAGACAATGTGTACACCCGGTGTTTTACGAGTCTTTCCGGTCGCGCGGGGCAAATTACGATCGGATCCAGCCCCGTGGCGGGTTGCACAACCTATTAGAATTGGGCGTTTAAATTGACTTTTATTTAAGCTTAATTAAAGTTTCTGGTGACTTGAGCAGATCCCTCGCTTATAGCTGGGAAAAGACAAGGGCCGATGCTTGAGTGTGGCTGCTCCCCTCAAATTGACAGAATTCTAGAAGGCTTCCACATAATGTTAGAATTGGCGCATGGTTGGCAAGGGGTGGCTAGAGAAATGCTCAGACGTTCATCGATTTTAGATTCTTTCTATCGGTCATATTCATATCCGGGTCATGGTCAGTAGCGTTGTGCCTTCATCGGATTGTCCTTCAACCTCGATTTATCCACATGCGGATGATATGAACTGCTCCAACTTTGATTCTTAGTTTCTTGGCCCAAGTACGAGTAGATTGATCCATAACATTGTTGATAGGCACTTCGTAGTACACTACGCCTGCCCCACCGATTACTTAACAACTTACGCCCAGAACCCCGGATACTAATGAAATTTATTATTAAGAGCCCCACCAATATTTGACGTTCTCTATGGCTTCAGAATGACCATAACATATAAGGGTGGAGTATGATGAGGATTTAGACGTGTGCGAAAGTGTGATTCAGACCATTATCTTGAAGATCGTGGATCGCACGGGCAGAGCAGCAGAGGACAGAGAGAAATGAAGAATTCAAACTATATATATCGAATGACCGACTGCCCCACATTCGCATGCACCTGCGTTAGAATTTGCGCCCTTTAAGGTAGTAGAGAAAAGTAGCAGCCGCTGGTAACGGAACAGCTTCAAATGAAGTGGGAAATAAGCAAAAGCAAAAGAAAGGGAAGGAGTATCATATTGTGAAAAAATTTGCGTATTCCTAAGAACGTGAGTGCAAATCGACAGTTTCTTCTCTGTATTTGAAGTGGTTTCTTGGGAACGTGGAGCTGACATTATGACCGAGCAAAAAGGTCAACCCTCCTGCCGGAATAGCTGAGAAGGCTTATGTAGTTGAACACTCGGTTACAGACATGAAACCCTTGAAACGTATATCCGCAATGTTTTGTTCGGGGCAAATAATCCTACGGGGACTTGTAACCGAGTGCTGGCCTCTCAGGTGACTCCATTGCTTGTATACTGAGTTGTCCTGTTGATCCTCCTGATGATCCTCCTGTTGATCCTCCAGATGATCCTCCTGTTGATCCTCCAGATGATCCTCCTGTTGATCCTCTCCTGACGATCTTCTCCTGTCGATCCCCCCCATTCTTATTTACAAAGCACATATTTAAGTAGGATAGCCATCCATAGTTTTCAATTCATGAGGTTGCTCTACATCTTTACCCTGCGTCCGGTCAGAGGACCGCCCAGCTCTTCTCCTACCTTGAGTCTCAAGGTTAGGTGTCGCTCCAAGGTAGTGGAAAATAGCGATGAAATGGATCGTAACACGACCAAGTCGGTATATACGAAGTCTTATAGGAGTTTATGAGACATTGAATCATCTTTCTAGTGGATTTTCTTTCCTGTATTCAACTGCTCATGTCGAAGCACTTGGTCTATTACAAAATAGTGATATCCCACCTCCTTCTGTGCCGTTTTACGTCCAAGTCAAGCCTGTTGCGCCTCACTCCAATCTTATAAGCCACGTTCCCATTATGGATGACCCAATTTACCAATATCTGGGTGAAAAATTAAGGCCCAATATTTAGAGGCGCTGATGCAGGCTCTCTAAACGCCCTTTTCGCTAGATAATAAGGATAGACTCCAGTAGTTGTAGCCTGCATATCCTTCGGGAGAGGTCGGGGTAAATGATCTCTCTCACTCTCTCTCACACTCTCACACTCACACACACACTCACTCTCACACACACACACGAAATACCACGGTGCGATGATAACGGCTTCTGTAGACCCTCTGTCATGTGCCATTTCTCAGCCTCGTCGCGCTCGCCCTTTACCTTCCCATCGAATCAGCTTCTGCAGCCTTCCGCGCATGATGTGCTGGCACTTGATCACTGCCTGGACGAATGCAACATACAGACTTCTTGACCGCTCTTTGAAGTTGTAATATCATACGCTCGATCGGAATGAACAGGTGTCCGAAAGGGACCTATCACATGTCTTAGGAGTTGTAAAGGAGGGTGACCAAGTTGTCTGAATGCGTGAGGATGCATTGGAGGCTACTGATTGAGTGAAGATAAACGAAGAGGGATATGATGCGCTAAGTTTTTAGAGATTAAAAGAGTTAGATACGCGAGTCTTTATCTTTTACTTATTGTTAGCTCTTCGATTCACGTCCGCAACTTTAATGAATGCAACAGAAAACATCGCCGGTCATCCTCCTGCTTTAAAGATGGTAAAAATAAATATAGTTCTCAGCCTTGCTCTCTCTGTCTCTCTTCTCGTTAACCTGGCTACCAGCAGTATCAGATCTCTACTAATGACCCCGTTTCTCCTTCTCGTTGTCATCGTCTATGCTCCTTCCGTTGCGCGTAAAGTCGTGCAACTGCTATTGAATGTGGTTAAGGGAATTTTGATAGAAAAAAGGGCTGAGTTTGTCGCAAGTGTACAGAAAAACAGTTGCGTACGTTATAAACGCCACGATTACTCTTGTAGTTAAAGCTGTGTGTGGAGTTCGAGCTGTATATAATTCATTACAAGACATATTTCAACTGCTTGTTGGGAAAGTCCAACTTATAGTCAAGGGTACAGATGCCCTATACGAGGAGGACGTTTACACAAGTAAGTTCTACCCTACATGCAATCATTCATACATTCCTAACATCCCTCCAAAAAGGCTGTCCTCCTGGTTTCCCTCCCCTACGGTAGATCCTACTCTGTAATGAAATCAGCACTTGGACTCCAACCTCCTGACTCACTTTTCATGGATTGGCAAAGTAACTTAAAAGTCAAACATCCCTTCCCTTATTTCTCTACGTACCTCGATCCGACACTTCGCTCTCTGCATCGTTCCCCTCGAAGCATGGAACGACCCGACCAAATCCCTCAGCCAAAAATTCTATAACGGGAAGTTCTGGGAGCTTGTTGGACCTGATGTCCAGCTAAAAGAGGGCGAGTGCGTGAGTTGGAACGTTGAGAAAATTGAAAGTATTAATGGCATAGTGGAAGTTGGGGTCGTGTCGCATAGCGATGAGTATATTTCGGAACAATATAAGGGTCGTTCGATAGAGATGACTCGTGAGGGCGTATTTAGCTAACAATTGTTTTCAGTCTACCAGCCCCTACAAAATGCCTGGGGCAAGTATCAGGTCGTCTGGTGGAATAGTCACGATTTCTTGATCCGGCTCGTATTCCTGCTTCGATATAGCGTTCCCGCAAACGACAAACTGGTAGAAATCCGCCACAAGATCGAAAAGCTGCGAGCTTTGGAGGTAATGCATTCTGACGAGCAAATGGCTCAGAACTGTTTCTTTGGAGGCATTAAAGGCTTTGCTACTGGCTGGACTCTTACAGCCGGCTCCACGTTCCTGCTTCTGGTGGTGCCTGTAGCTTTCCCAGCAATAGCAGTAGGGTCGTGCTCTTTTGGTTTTGGATCTGGGATTTACTCCGCTTATTTGTCGTCCCGCAAGGAGCCCGGCTATATGGCGGAGTGGCGAAAGTTGTCGAAAACGCTGGAGAAGAAGTTGCCTCAGCTCCAAGGGCTATTGGATGAATAATTCGTGATGAGAGACAGAACGGAGCTGGTGTTAGCGTCAGGAGGTCTGTCGAAATGTAGCAAGTACCCTTTACTAGGAGGTATGGTCCATAGGAAGCCGTCGTGGGAGATTGCTTAACACAGCATAGTTGAGGCATCAACTATATCTGGAGTCGGCTTATCAGTATTTGATGAAATTCCCTGGGAGCTAGAACGCATCAACGGCACGCTTAGAGCCCTATTGCCTGGCGTTTCTGCCAGTCGTGTAACGTTAAGGGACCATCAGTGGCGATTCCCAGGGGGCGGACCCACTGCGGAAACCAAACCGGACCCCACAGCTAGCTAGTGGCGACAACCACAACCTCATACCTCTTTATGTTTCAAAAAATCAACACCTCTCGCACAAGTGGATGTTCCCTATTGCATAGTAGTGTAAAGTATCGACCATACGATGCTGAGCCACATGTGGCGCAGCTAGTGAGATTGCCACTTTGATGATTTGTTACGTAAGGCGACTGCCAAAGAAAATTTCGCGGCGCGCCTGGAGGGGAAGCCAGTTTTGCAAAGCGACTGTATGATAATCCGCTCCCGTGACGTCTGTGTTCGTACTAGCGCACTCTAACAGATTATAAGATTACAACTTAGCTTGTGAGTCATCCTTTGAGTCCTAGATACCAAGTGTTACTGCTTGCGGTATAGCGTAAGCAGCGCTCTATATAGAGTAAAATTTAGAGAGTTTATTTAAGTAGAAGCTAATTTTATAATTAGCTATAATAAATTAGCTATATATTTCTATTACTATTCTAAATACTACTAAATTAATATATTATTTTTATTATAATTAAAAAGTTTTTACAATATTTAATATTACTTTATTTACGAATTTTAAAATAGATATTGCAATTATTATACTAAAAGTATAAACTAAGTTTAAAAAATAGTTTTTAATATATTTGAAAATTTTATTTTAAAAGTGTTTAATAAATAATAAAACTATATTATACAACTTTATTAAATTAAATAATTATATAATGTTAAATATATAATACTTTACTTTTATTAAATAAAAAAAAAGTTATAAAAACTAGAAGTAGTTTAACTTTATTAGATAGCAAAAAAATTAAAAATAATTAGTAGATAAAATAGTAATTATATAAGTATAGTTTTTTATTTTAAGTATTTTATTTTTATTTTACTAGTACAACTTAAATAGCAACTTAAATAGTAATAGTATATACTTTTTAATACTAGTTAATATTTACTTACTAGTTTTATTATAAATATTATTAAAAGTACTTAACATATATTACTTAAATAATATAATATTATTTTTAAGTATTTTAAACTTTTTAATAGTATATACTTTTACTTTTTCTATTCTACATAGATTTTTTAGCTACTAATAAGAAAATTTATTTTTATTTGCTTTATTTAAAAATAAACTAAAAAGTAGTTTATTTAACTAAATAAATAGTTTTACTAAATTAATAAAGTAATTTTTTTAATAAGTTTTGCTAATTTTTATACTTTTTGTCACGGTTTGACTGACTCGTTTGTAGTAACCTTAAGTTAAACTACTAATAGAGTAGCTAGTTGTGAAAAGACTAAGATAGAGAGTTAGAGATAATAGGGGGCTCTTTATATACACGAAGTTACTGCCAAGACGGCACGGTAGAGTTCCGATCACGTGATCCTTTCCTAAAGTTCCTCCGATGTTCCATGTAACGGGCCGTCACATTACCCCCATCCCAAGCCGTCAAATCGTTCTTGATTTAGTTGAAAATGCTGTAGAAAACACTTTCTGGTCTCTGATTTCCTAATCAGGCTAGGCCTTCCTCCGTTTCTTGACTTTCTTGCCCCTCTTCACTACGACGTTGTCCTCCTCCGTCGGCTCTAGCAGTTCCCTATGTTGATAAGCCTTCAGCTAGACGTTAAGACGTGCTGGTGGTCCTGCTGCTTTAGGTCTCTTGTCGTGAAAATCTTGTACCTTGTGCGGAGCACTGATGAAGCTGTTAGCGTCATACTACTAATTATTAGGGTCGTGGCCTACCTAATTAACCTTGTACTGCAGGACACCCTGCTTGTTGATCTGGCTAGTGAGGATCTTGGCTACTTTGTACTCTAGTTCACCATTGACCTCAACAGGCCCTTCTGGCTCCTTATATTGCCCTGGTAGGGGGTTTCGTTGAGCCTTGTGCAGATGATCAGCGTGAAAAACGTTGCACATCTTCATGTAGCTTAGGAGCTCCACAACGTAGGAGTGACCTTTCATCCCTATGATTTGAAAAGGACCAGCGTTCTGAGCGTCGAGTTTAATGCTAAGACGATCAGTAGTCCATCCTTTTCATGTGACATGAACCCAATCGCCTACATCGAAATTGGGTTCACGTCTCTTTTTGTTGGCCTGTTTGCACTATCGATCTTGCGCCCTTTTAATGTTATCCCTCGCCTACTGGAGTGCTCCGTGAGCTCGTTTAGCGAAGGCTTGAGCGTCCTCACGCGTAAGCTGCTTCTGTGGTGTAGGTGATGATAACGTTCTCTCTCTCCAATCAAAGTGCATGCGTGGCTTATAACCAAACTCTAGCTCAAAAGGTGAAAGGCCTGTGGATTCGTGCTCAATAGTACACTGAGCCTAATCCATAGACGGCAGGAGTTCAGACTAGTTGTCTTGATGATAGTTGACGAACGGCCTCACGCGTTGATTAAGGTACTGGTTGAGGACCTTAGTGTTGCTGTCAGTCTGTGGGTGATAGGCGGTTGATAGTTTCTGCTGTACTCCCATGAGCTTGCAGAGCTTATTCATGAATGCAGAGGTGAACTGTGGACTCCTGTCTGAGGTAACCGTTTCAGGGGCGCCATAAATACGGTAAATGTATTTGTAATATAGCCTTGCGGCGTCTGCTGCCGTAACTGTTTTCCTATAAGGTAGAGAGAAGCTTTACTTGCCTAGTTAATCAACTGCGATAAAGCAGTTGTCTCGTCCTTCCTTGTCAGGCGGGAACGATTTGAAATCGTAAGAGATGTGTTGCCAAGTTCGTTCTGGGATAGATAGGGGGTGTAGTAATCTAGGGGCCTTGTCTCTGAAGTTCCGCGTGTTGTGACAAATAGTGTAGTTATGAACGTAGGTATCGACGTTAGCGGCTTGCCCTGGCCAGTAGTACTGCTCTGCTAGCAACTTGCGTGTCTTTGTCTTACCTGGGTGAGCAGTAGCCTGCCGTATATGAACTTCTTTGATTAAATGGGTCCTGATATTGTTGACGTTGGGGACCATAAGTTTATCAAATTGGGTGAGCAGACTGTTCTCCAGCTTCCAACCGTTCTTATCAGCTCAGCCAAGCTCTCGAAAGGGCTCTACAGAGTTGTGGTCACGGTTGGTTTGCAGAATGTAGTTAATAAGCTTATAGGCTGGCCAGTGACGTATATCTCTTGACGTCGGTCTTACAGATTCACTCGCTTCGGCTTTAAGGCTGGCGATAATGAGGTCTGTAGAGATGAGTGTCTGCGTGCGAGCGGCTTCATCTTTTGCCTTTTATATCTTCAGCTCGTCGTGCTTGCGCGTGAGAGCGTCTGCTATTACATTGGCTGAGCCTAGTCGATAGGTAATACGCAGATAATAGTCGGCGAGCACGTCAGCCTATCTTGCTTGCCTCTGGTTTAGCAGTCTCTTGGCGGTGAAGTACTCAAGAGCTCTGTGATCAGTGATCGTGATGAAGGGAGTTACCTGCAATCCTACTAACTGCGCCTGCCATTCTTCTAGGGCTCGGACAATTACAAGCATTTCCTTGTCATGGATTTCGTACCTCATCTCCACGGTTGACATTGTCTTGGAGTAGAAGGCGGTAGGACGCTAGGTCTTATCATCCTGTAATTATAACATAACCCCTGCGATCACACCGTCGCTTACGTCTGTCTCTATATAGGTCTGCTTATAGAGTAAGTAGTGCACTAACGCGCCTCCTGTGAGTATGAGCTGCTTAGCACATTTAAAAGCCTCTAGTTCTGCTTCCTGAAAAGGTCGCTAGTGCTCCTTTAACGTAAGTTTAGTGAGCAGTCGTACCACGCGCCCGTAGTCTTTAAGAAACATGTAATAGAAGTTACAAAAGCCTAAGAAGGACTGTAGGCCTTTTAAGGTCTGTAGTAGCTTCCAATCTCTGACTACTAATACCTTCTCAGGGTCCATTGCGATGCCGTTGGTGCTGATAATAAAGCCAAGAAACTTGGTAAAGGTGACGTTAAATTTACTCTTCTTGATATCGGCTTGTAGCCTAGCTTCGCGTAGATGTTAAAGGACCTTACGGACGTGCAAGTCGTGCTTAAGGGGGTTATCTGAATAGATGAGAATATTGTCAACGTATGCCGTGCAGAAGTCGTCGAGATAATCGAAAAGTATATTATTAATATAGCGTTGAAATGACGCTGGCCTATTGCACAAGCCGAATGGCAGGACTCGATATTTATACAACCTATAACATGTATGAAAGGTAGTAAGATCTTTTGCTGCCTGTGTTAACCGAATACAGTAGAACGCTTGTCTGATGTTAAGCTTAGTAAAGATCTTTGCCCTTAAGAGCCTAGCTATGGTCTCTTTAATTAGTGGTAGTAGGTAATAGTCTTTCTTTGTGATTGCATTAAGCTTGTGATAGTTAACGCAGAATCGCCACCCCCCTCCGGGTTTCTTCGTAAAGAGGATTAGGGAGGCAAATGGGGCGCTGCTAGGGATGATAAACCTCTTTTTCAGATTCTCTTTAAGATAAGCCTTTACTATCTCTAACTGCTTAAGCGACATGTTGTAAAGAGGACTAGGAGTAAGCTGCTGCTCACTCTCTAGTACAATGTTGTAGTTAACTCCTTCTTAGTAGGAAGGAAGTTAGTTGGATGCCCACTTTGAAAAGACATCACTAAAGTCTTTATAAGGTAGCTTCTTGTGGATAAGTTATCATAGTTCCTCCTTATCCATGTTAAGAACGTCATTAGTTCCTCAATCTTCTATCAGGCGGTCGATTTTGTAGATGCTGGTGGAACTAATAACAACATTATCTATTTTCGTACTCGTTAGGAAACTGTTGGCTTTAACTATTGTGATATCAGCTTCCTGTAGTAGTCTGCGTGTTGTGTCTGAGTGGTCTTTCCGGAGTCTCTCTAATAGATCAGGTGGCTTAGGGTGAAGCTGTTCCTCTATCTTTCTTATATCATCGCGATGATTGATACGCCAGGAGGTTCTTATATAGGCTGAGTGCTTTAACGGTAAGTGACCTCTTATCTTAGACGAACCTGCTAGTGACAGTGGGCTTATTCTATTAGCTGTCGGCTCTTCCTATGTGTTCTCATTAGAATCGTTTTGCGTAATGAATAAGCTTTGGTCTGAATGATGCTGTAGGCGCTGAGGACTGTTGTCTCTCTTCTTGCGGCTGCAGTCTCCTAGTGCTTGCTTCCGTGGGGTAGGTACTCGCAGCTCTATAGTTGAGGTCTTTTTTAACGGTAGAAGTGTCGGTAGACGCTCTTCGCGCTTGAGAATCCTTTGGGGGATAGGCTCTGCGTCCATTAGAGCGTTCCTTTGATCTACATTAGCTTAGTAAGCTTCATCTACTGGTGTTAGTAAGAGGGCTTTTCTGGGTATAACGATATCCTTATGTGCGTTATAGTTGTCTCCTTCTGTAGGCCAAATAAGTCTCCTGTTTTTACTGTTAATAAGGACTCGGTTTGTCTTAAACCACTTGCGACTAATAATCAGGTCGTTCCGCCTAGTGTTGTAAAATACGAACCAACTCGGCACTCAGCAGTCGTTAATTAAGAGGTTGGCTTGAAAACAAGTATCTAATTAATTGGTAAGCTTATTGGTATGGCTAGTGACTAGGACTACTTCTCTCTAAAGTTTGTAAAGCTTAACACCTAGTCGGATCTTAATAGCGCTTTGTAAACTGTGGTTAATAAGGACTTGAGCTCCAGCACCCGTATCTATTAACCCTAATAGATTAAGTACTAGTCTATTTCATGTAATCTTGCAGTGAGCTGTAAGCGCTGGTTTTCTGATTAAATTATGGACCCGGACGTTATAACAATTAGGTAATGTTGCTAAGGCTCTAATTGACTTTAGGTAGGAGACTTCGCCTAGAGTAAGTTGTTTTCTAACTTCTTGCTATTAGTAACTAGATTGCCGGCGTCTACTACCTTGGTCTTGGCGCTTTATTGCTGTGTACAGTCGCGAGCGAGGTGACTAATCTTGTAATAGTTATAGCACTATATAGGCTCCTTGGCGGTAAATGTTGATGAGGACGTGGCAAATAGAGTCTTTGCTGCAGGTGCTGGTAAAGTAGCTCCTGTGGTAACAGTAACTGTTTTATTCTTTTCTAGGATCTTCTTCGCTGCTGCAGCTGTAAGTTGTTGGTTTTTTTTCTTTTTCCCTACTTAGGCGACACCTTGAGCGTAGTTCTGAGTAATACTACAGTAATCCTAAAAGTCCACTGCTGTGCTGGTAACATGAATTTCCATGTGGATCTATAATTCTGAGTATAGCTTGTCGTGTAGGTCCTTCTTCCACTAGCAGTGGGGAAGCTTTGACATGTTAGTAAGGCGAATAAAAGCTGCTATAAACTCGCTGAAGTTAGTAAGGTATATTATCTTTAACGCTTTGAGCTGCGATCTTGCCTTCTGCCGCTCGTGGGGATCTTCAAAGATTCTCTATAGGAAGTTGAATACTTCAGTTGACGTTGGTGGAGCCACTTTTGTGTCGCCTTTAGTAGTGTCTATATGAGCTTCTAACCATAGGTAGAGGTGGTCCTCCGCCTTGTCTTTGACCCTTATCTTGATGTAGGCAACCTTAGAAGCCTTAGTGTCGCGTGTGTTGTTCCTCTTGAACTAATTACTATTAACCTTAAACTTGTCGTTCATCTTGCTCTTCTAGGTGCGGAACGTGGGGTCCTTGCCATCGTTTAATTCAGGTGGATTAGGTAACTTCAGTGTCCTGCCTCTACTAAAGGTGCTTGTTTGAGAGGCTCCTGAAGGAGTGCCTTCGCGTGAGCGTGGTTGTGGTGCTACTTTGGCTCTGACTAAGGAGATAGGTAACGATGAACGCTGTTATCCCTCTGAGTCTTCTTCTGCAACAGTGACTTGACGGGCAGACTTGGTAGCTACCCTCTTAGCCTCGCTTAGCTTCTTATTACGCTTTTTTAGCTTCTTCACAAGATCCTTGACCTCGTCTCTCAGATCCCCAATCTTGAATTGATCTTAATTTGTCATACGCCATAATATGTTGATCTGAGCTTCGTATGCCTGTTGCAGAATGCCTATTTGAATTACCTCCTCTACTAGCTCCTCTGCTGTGAGTTGACCTACACTCTCTTTAGTGGCTATGAGGCTCCGGTCGTTGCTTGCCTGATTGAACACAATTAGGGTGTTCTTATCCTTGTTCTATAGTCTCAACTGTCTAAGCTTACTTTGTAAATCTTTTTTGAGGTCATCCTTGTGGTAGTATAGCTTGTGTTCCTCTGGGGATTCTTTATACTGTAGAGCAATCTCCTTCTAGGGATCCAGCTCTGGCTTCTCTTTTCTCTCTAATGTGCTAGGATGACTCTTCCTTAGCTTCCCTGAGAGTCGCGCTATGACGTCGGTGTAGGTCGTCGTCGTTTTCCTTGCTTTCGCCTGGTGACCCAATTCAGGGCTTCGTTAGTTTGACACGTTAAATGATTGGGTTTCGCGGTGGTGCCTGCTGATTTAGGGCTTTTCGACTCGTTCTATTGAGCGATTAGGCGGCCACAGCAACTCCGTCTGCTGGGTAAGTTCTGGTGTCTTCGTGCGTGAGCGAGCTACTTCATTAGCTCCTTAGTAGTTAACTGATCAAGCTTTGTGATTAATGTCTTAGTGACTACTTGGATCACTGGACACTTCTCCAACTGCCTGTTTCTCACAGGGCTTTTTGAATTGAGGTTGTGAGGTCGGTTGGTGAGTGCTTAGAGAGACTTCTCACGCGGTGGGTCGCGACCTGAAATTGGTTTCGGATTTTTAAGTCGCCTTCCGGGAGGCCAAAGAGGGTGATCTTAGTCTTATGTCACGGTTTGACTGACTCGTTTGTAGTAACCTTGAGTTGAACTACTAATAGAGTAGCTAGTTGTGAAAAGACTAAGATAGAGAGTTAGAGGTGATAGGGGGCTCTTTATATACACGAAGTTACTGCCAAGACGGCACGGTGGAGTTCCGATCACGTGATTCTTTCCTAAAGTTCCTCTGATGTTCCATGTGACGGGCCGTCACACTTTTTAGTACTTTTAAATAACTATGTAAGTATTTACTTTTTTTTATTAAATAATAGCTTTGTTATTAATTCTTGCTTATACTAAGTAATTAATAGCTACTTATTTTTTACTTTATATCTATAACTAATATAATAGCTACTATTTATAATATTGTTATTGCCTACATTAGTACTACTAAAAAAAGTGTATACTAAAAACGTTAATTAAACTAAAATATTAACAAATATAAAGAATATAAATAAAGTATGTAAAATAAACTTTATTATAAGTAATAATAATAGTAAATAGCTTATAATATTATTACTAAAACTACTTTTTCTAAAGTATCTACACTTATTTGTATTAAAAAAGGTGTTAGTAAAACTATTTTTAATATTCTACTCTAGACTCTAGTTATACAAACTTTAATTGCTTATAGTACTATAATAATAATAACAATTATACTATAATAGCTATTAAAGTGTATAGAATAATTAAAATATCCACTAGTCCTAATATAGAGGCATGAGATAGTTATAGAGATTTAAGAAAGTATAATAAAGTATTAAAATTACATCTAAAACCAGGCTCTAGTTGCCTTATTTAGAAAACGGCCAACTAGACTCTTTCCTGGAGATGTCCTAAAGTTACGTAAACCACTATCCTCAAAGGGTCGAGGGGCTACTTGTAACGTAAAAACTAGACTATAAGATGTAGGAGCAGGTAAGCGAGAAAGCAAGCTAGCCTAGTTAGGTAATTAGATGCCGACAGCTTGCTACTCTAGAAAAACATCACCAGCTTGCTTCTACATACATCTAAATAGCCTCATCTTAACAATCAATAAATCAATTCCTGGCAGTCCGACTGATTGTTAGCATGTCTAGCCAAAAATTAGAAAGCCCACTAGGGTTTGGTGGAACGTCTTCCTCCGACTTAGTCACACTCCCCAGCCAGCCCTCTTTGAAACAATACATACTCGTAAACTCCATCTGCATACGCCCGCCAGCAATCTCCACCATCTTTGGTAATCCAGTTTCAATCCAATGTTTTCCGAAAGCCTCTTCAATGAACTTCTTCATACTGTCAATGCTCTTCCAGCGCAGCGCTGCAAAGAAAGAAACATGATCGTTTGAGTTTAGCTCTGTGTTTAAGGACCAGCCACCTGCTGCGTTGGAAGCAACGATGCCACCCTCGCTGTGAACTGCTTTATTCTTAAGAATTTCCCAACAATTTTGAAAGAAAGCTTTCCTGGGCCGGTTCAAGCGGTCAGTGGGGTCTTGAGCGCTGAGGTCTATATTCTCGGGAATGTGAAACGTGAGAAGGGCAGATATGAAGTCACCAGATCGACATTTCGAAAACACGGTTTCGCGGAGTGGTTGGTAATGTGGGAGGTCGTATGCGGCGCTCTCCACAGGCTGAGTTACGATTTGTTCCCACGAGGCGGCTAAGTCCTTAAAAGTATGAGATGAGATGAAAGCGCAGTATGCTGCTGACGAGGTCCAATCTTTTTTCCGAATCAGTATTTATATCACTATAATTTGTAGACCTCGAATTGAGAGAAAATAATTACCAACGGCCAATTTAACAGTAAGACTATCCTCTAGTAGCCTCCCCCACCAAACCAAATTTGTCCCAGTTTGTGTGAGATATGATTGAATAGTACGAGACCATACATTGCCTGCGTTTGTATCTGGGTTCTCGATGCCTGTGTCTTGTAGAATACGAAAGGTATGTATTTCAGTGAAGGCATAATCGGTCGACCGGCCAGGGAAAAGTGATGATTGCATTTTCATAGGGAAATATCAAGCATGGCGCGGAATAAAGAGTGTGAGACCCGACCTCTTTAAGTTAAAGTAGGTGGCAGTGTGGCAGTGTGTTACTTGAAGGCTGTGCAACTTAAAGTTAGCCTCGCGAGTCACGTGGTGTAAGAGTTCGCCCCGTTTACACTCCGCCCCTAAGCCACAACATAAATTTAGAATATTAAACAAACTTGACAATCTGTCACTATCATACTATGGTCATGCAGTGGAATCGCAAGCGAAAATGCGGTCGAATTGACAGGACGGACGAGCGAAATCGCAACAGCATTCTGCGCCGAGCAATGAACTACGCAAATAACGGATGATAACACCATTCACTCTACGATAATAAGAGACACTAATTGGAGTATTATAACGGTAAACTATATGACAGCTAAGAATATGCCCTAACGCAAGCACCACGAACACCCTTCTTCGCCCGCCTTCACTCTACATCTATCGTTCGCCTATGGTTGTGGAAGTCCGAGGTTGGTTATGATATCTGGATCATCCCTTTTCAATCTATTCCATACGTCCTCCTTCGACTCTGCAACCCCAAGAGACCAATTGAACTCATCGAATGCAATGGCAATAGCGAACATGGTCAAAGAGTCGGGATTGTCGTTGGCGTATGTTGACCGCACAGTGTATGAGCCTAAGAAGCCATAGCGCTCTCCCTCCGGATCGTTTCCACCAGCTATATCTGATTTCACTGTCATAAATGTTAGCTTGACCACGCTGTGCCGGGGATAGATGACCTACTGGCTGGGAATACCGCATGCATCAATTCGTGAAAGAGAGTTGTAGACATTGTAGTCATACTATCCAAGATCCTTTTCTGGGCGGGCTTGATGTTCTCCAAAAGTTCGTCTCCTCTGTTCTGCCCCGGACAGAGGAAAACGTACATCACACCGTTGACGTCAAGACGATAGCCGATAAGGTTTTTCCCAAAAGCATTACCACCACTGCAGGTCAATTGTGAACTCAAGAACTTTACGTCCATTTTCTTATCTGGATCATGGAATACTACTGTCTGTGGTGATCCATCTGGTGATGGACTCCAAAAAGGGTTATCATCACATGCGACAAAGATTTTCGTGGGAGTGGAGCCAATTTGTGACATGGCTGCTAGTTTTCCTAGTGCCTCTAAATTAACATCTGATGCCGACAAATCATAACACCTCTGGAAGACCCACCTTGAACATCGTCAAATCTTTTTTGCCCATCCGGATGAGTCCCGTCAAAAAAAGTGTCGTACGTCGCAATAACTCGATAGTATTCCCAAGGATCTTTTTTTTTAAGATCTCTTTGAGCGGTTGCCATCTTATCTGATGCAAATTTGCCCAAATTCACGATATCGGTAAGAAGTTTTATGCCTCCATTTTCAGCGTTGGGGCCGCATGTGCCGTGAACACTATCAAAGACGATACCGGCAAAAGCAGAGCCGGCGAAAGCAGAGAGCGACAAAATGGTGCTGATGTATTTGAGAGAAAACATAATGATTGATTAAGCTGCCTGATGGGTACGAATAACTAAAGCGAAAATTAATTGATAAAACCAGAGGTTTTGAGGGCTATTTAGCTTTTACTTGGAGCTCAAAGGGAAGTGCAGTTATGGCTATACACATGAGTCGTACGGATGGATCACTGATGTCTCTATTCAACGTTGCTTTTTTTAGTACCAACTATTGGCTTAGTTACGGTGGGCAGGAAGCGATTTGAATCAGTCCTAAGAATTATCGAACGATATGTGGCTTGGATGCTTGACATCTTACTTTCTCTACTTGAAAGGAACGCGTGGAGCGCCTAAGATTCTTCAAACCGTAATTGGATAATAATATGGTAACCAATATTCTGCTCAGCAAGATTTCATGTATAACTTGGAGTATTCGGGACCCGTTCATCGTCGCCCGATCGTATTAACGCCCGAGTCCTCGCCTCATAACGTAAGCGCACTCGTCGCCGCACCAGCCTTGAAGAAAAACTCTATACGCCCTATAAATAAACAGTGAAACAAGCTACAGCATTCTTTTGGTAAAACTGGAGTTATTCATAGCAGTAAATTTAGCCTCGGTGGTGGTATTGTTTGTTGTCGGATACCTTTACGCCCGAATTTTGAATTCGCCTGCATAACCGCAATCCTGCACTAAGCGTAAGAAAGAGGACATATTTCAAGAAATGGTGCACGCAAAGATGGCCAATGGCCAATAGAAAGTGATGATTGGAGTAGAGAGTACCCAGTTAGGCTCGTACCATAGTACGGAGCGGCGAGGCGTTGGTAGAGTGGTGTAGTCAACATAGAGTGCTCTGATCAGTAACCAAAGCATCAATGCACGAACTATTGGTTGCAATTGCTTGCTTACCGTTACATCCATCTCCAATCCTTTGCGTCCAGTTCACTTGTAACTTAGTTGCCTAAGACGCTGCAAAGCCTCCAAACGGTTTCAGAAGGACAGAATGTCAATAAAATTTAGAAGCCTCAATACTTGGCCCACGGCTTGCCTAGTTGTCGCCCGAAAAGCGATCCGCAGTAGAAATTAGGTTCCCTCTCCCTAGCTCAGACTGTATCCAGAAAGGCGAGCTTGATTGATATAACATCTTGAAACAGCCACTTCATTTCGCAACAGCATCACTCTCTACCTACATTAGATTACTATTTCTATTGCTTTGGCACTTCCATTGTACTTACTTCCTGACTATCTGTTTATAAAAGATGAATAAACGCGCGGTACTCTTGCAAATTCTCGCTCTTACTCCTTCACTTTACGCTCATCCTCTCAAGAATGACCCCCCTTGGATCATACCTGGGACTACAGATTCGCTATCCTCTATTCTACCACCTCTTTCCACTCGTAGACAAGACCCTCCAAACTTCACAGTGGGAACCCCAATTTGTTGGTAGGCAAAGTTGGTGAAATCAGTTGATTGTTGTATTAAGCTAACTAACTACTGACGATTTATATAAGGCTGTCTGCTTATATAATGCCTGCCAGCTGCCTTAGTGAATGGTTGACGGCGGCAGCCAGGTTGGCCAAATCTCAAGCTCTGAGTATTCACTCAGGCAGGCCGACACAATTCAACAACCCACACCGTCAGCGCCGGTATCCACGCCAACTTCAGCTCTACTGGCGAGTCCAACCCCGAATCCACCGGACACGTCCAAAGACGCCAAAGAGAAAGCAACAAATGCGGCTAGCAAAGCTGGCAAAGCAATTGACAAATACAAGGACAGTCCCACTAAAGAGAACGCTCAAAAAGCTAAAGGCGACATTGACGGAGCACTCGCCGCGGCCTTGGCCGTTGGCACCTCCATCCCTGCTTTTGCTGCTCTTATCGATGCATTATCGGGGGCCAGCAGTGCCGCTGGGGCTGCCATAGCGAATCCAGGCGCAGCTACGGCAGAGGAATTGGTCCGAACCCAACAGAAGGTCAAAGACGCAGAAGAGCAGACCAGAAATGAGGAGGAGCAGGATAAACCAAAGACATCTTCGGCACCAGTACCGTCTTCGATATCGTCCTTAGTATCGACATCATCCACAGTACCGACTTCCACTGCGCCAGCTGGCTCAAAGACAACACCAGGTTTCCCAAATCCATACAGCCCTTTCGACGTCGCCATGCTTGGATTTAAAATCGTCGCTGAGCAGAAGAAAAGCTTCAAATGTATAACTGGCTTCCAGCTTCCTTTTCCTACCAACTGTGGTCCCCACAACCCAAAGCCAGTAGTCATAAATAACTGCGCTAACACGAACGGACACACCTCCTTCACTCTCGAACAAGCTAAACAGGCCGTATCCGATTTCTGCTCTGCACCGCGCTCGCTCTCCGATTCCTCGACATTCAAAACATATAAGAACAGTGGCGTTACTCTGCATCTTGCGACCAAGTGGTGCAAGGATCAAGAGGGATGCTATAAGTTTGACAAGCCTCTAAAGAATAGTCTTGAGACGTCAGATTGCGAACAGTACTTTCTAAGCGCAATCAACAATTGTAATACCGAGACTACGACAATGAAGTTTGGCAGCAGTCCGTTAATCTTTAATTCGAATTCTGGATGTGTTGATATTCTGACCGGACGCAGGGTAAAGATGTAGAGCAACCTCATGAATTGAAAACTATGGATGGCTATCCTACTTAAATATGTGCTTGTAATGTCGATAGGGGGGATCGTCAGGAGAAGATCGTCAGGAGAAGATCGTCAGGAGAAGATCGTCAGGAGAAGATCGTCAGGAGACGATCTTCAGGAGGATCAACAGGAGAACTCAGTATACAAGCAATGGTGCTACCTGAGAGGCCAGCACTCGGTTACAGATATTTATATCGTAGGAGAGAAAGAAGGCTGGAGCTGCCATGATTTTGTAGGGCAAGGACTGCCTGAGTTTTGTAACGGAACAGAACTTCAGGGGAGCTCGAAACTTTAGAATATTTCCACAAATGTATATTAGACGCTAGCATTCAAACTCGGAGTTAATTCAGGCGTTGATGAACCCGCTCTCTTGGTTAGTGGTTCTCTTATTTCCCATACACATCTTCATTCCTCGTTTATAAAATCAAGATTACTTCGTAGAAATAGAGCACCACATCATGTAATCGGTTAGTCATATTGGGCTTTCATACTGAGCTTCAGGTCATTGCACAACAACAGAGTGTTCCAAAGCCAACATGATATGGAGTTTCCATCGACCACAGACTGAATAGATATATACAAGAATGCTGAGCTCAATAGCTTATGCTGTGCATTCGCTCTAACGCTATCGCTCGTTGATCCCTCCTCTTCCTTGCCTATAAAATTTAGCAAGCAGAGTTGGTTTGCGTGAGGAGGCCAAGCTTCCATGGCAAAGAATTGTAGTCGCCGCCTGCGCTAGGGCTGACACCTTGGTAGAGGTAGCGCAAGTTGCAAGGGCTGATAGTCATGGTTTGGTCTGAAACGCTACATTCATTCTATGGGGAAGATTTCTATACTCCAACAGAAGTCCAAAAATCCGATTTATTTCATAGCAGACGTGCATTATTAAGCTTTGTATATCGGTATCGCCTAGTATATCATTCTGTTCAAAAATGCCGCCGTTATGTTACCCGCCTAATGAATGTAATGATAACTGAATCTTTCTGTAATAGAGAAGTACCCTCTTGTACTATGGCAAATCACGTGCCTCCAGGAACGGCGGCTTACCGGATATGTAAGTTAGGATGCCAAGACTTTCGCTCACAAGCGGGTAGAACTTTTGTTGCAGCCGCGTTCGAGGGAAGCCGGTTTCGCTAGTAACTGTAGGGACTGAAAGCAGAGGGAAGTCGCAGGGAAAATCGTAGGGTCGCGTTCGACGATCAGACTCCTGTCAGAGTGGCCAAAACGAGGGCGGCTGTGAAAAAAGCTCTTATCAGCATGAAGATATATTGACGCCGAGTGCCAGATTATAGGAATTAATGGGCGCAGCTTCAGCTATGCTAGGGTGCGACCAGGCGGAAATGCAAGGAAAGGCGAAGGGCCCAAAGGAGGAGATAAGGGAGGATGATCAGCCATCAGATCACTAAAGATTAGCTAAGAAGAGCGATCCTACGCGGATATAATATTTTCCGACTCCGCGAAATCATTGGCTCAGACATCCCCGTTAATGGAGGGCTTCGAGCCAACACCACATGACTTACTCCTGCGTAGCCTATCCGCGAACACGACGGCGTTGACGGTAACTGACACACTTTATTGCACAGTGGACACATCAAGGGTTGAGAAGGAAGACAAGCAGAAGGCACAACCAGGAACAATCAGACAAGCTATCGAGAAAGAGCTACGTATGATGGAAGAACGAGGAAACCGGCGATGCGTGGCCGTAATTAGAGACCCCCGTAACCCAGACCGGATTAGGGTAACATGTAGAGACGAGCTAGAGCTCCAGCAGGTGAAAGAGGCAGCACAGAAAACGGCAATAAGAGGCGTACGAGTACTGCGCGACCAACTTTACCGAGTCAGAGTAGACAACGCCAACCGATCAGCAATCCTCGATAATAAAGGAGATGTCCGACCAGAGGCCTTGACAGCCCTAAGAGAAGAAAATGGAGTACACATAGCCAAGATTGACTGGCTTAGCAAAAGGACTCAGGCAAGGCCTACGGATCTATGGTAGTACACGTCACAAAAAACAGTGACGCAGCACGGTTGCTGCAAGAGCAATGCTTCCACGTTGCAGGGGAATCAGCATTACCACCGTGACATCTAGGACTGACTATGCAGCGGCGGTATGGTTTCCACAGCACCTAGGAAAGGCCTTACCAAGGTGAATGCAGCAGATGCTAGGGCCTATACAGCGAGTGGCCACTAAAACCATCACAAACTGCTTCTGAATAGTCTTAGAAGAGGCGGCTTGCTCAGAGGCGCACAAACGTCTAACCATACATATGGCGTTATCCCAGCCAGAACCACTATCTAACATGGAAACTATATACGCCTTCGCAACCGCTCCATGGGGCAAACCACGACAAGGTATAGTAAACATCATCTCGGACAGAGAAGAAGCCGCGAAACGATGTTCAGATGCGCAAGAAAAGGAAGTTCAGATGTTCACGGACGCGTCTATGAAAAATGGGAAAGTAGGGTGCAGCGTCGTCCTCTAGAGAGATAACACGGAATTAGCTCACGCGCAACGCATAATAGGCACAGAGGACAGAATCAATGTTTACGTTGCGAAGCTCAGGGCTATCGTGGAGGCGGTGGATTGGGCAGAGACAATACTTAGCGGTGTCCCAGGGCCGCGGACCGCCACAGTATACTCAGACAGCATGTCGGCACTCCAAGCCGTCGCAAACCCAGCACACCAGAGCGGGCAAGCCATGATCCGGCACATCGCGAAAGTGCTATGTAGAGAACAAGAGCGAGGGACACAGATCCGACTAGCATGAATCCCTAGCCACTCGGGGGTACCAGGAAACGAGGCAGCACACGAGTATGCGGCTGCAACCACAAGAACAGAGAGCGAGAAGCACACTCTCCCATGGCTGGCAGGCAGGTTTAGGTCCGCCGTGGCAGGAAAATTCGAAAGGGCCCAACCGGCCGCAAGACCAATCCACAAATGGACCACTGGCAGGCACCTCAAAGAGGTTGACTCGGCAGCACCGGGAAAGCATGTTAGGTCGCTCTACGACACATTGACAAGGACAGAGGCCCAGATATGTACTAGCACAACTCCGAACGGGTCACTCCAAACTCCGGGGCTTCCTGGCGAGAATTGGAGCGGAGGAGAGAGATCTTTGTGGATGCGGTCAGGGAAAAGAAGACCAGCGCTTCCATCGGTCGGTCGTACTGTCAGTAAACTACTGTTACTGGCCATTATGTAAGCAGTCAGTAGAGTAGAGCTCTCTGAGCAGTTACTTACTGCTCGTGAGGCTGTAGTTACTGCAGTAACTGGCCTATACGCGTTTTGTTGAGGTGTTTGTACGCGCTCGTACGCGCGAGATCTGTCGTGGAACCAGTGGGAGTAACAGGTCAAAAATCGTCGATTTTCCACACAATCCCGATGGCCTATACTTCTCAATTCAGTGATCAATCCAGTGTCAAATCCGTCTTCAAAAAATCACTTACTGATCAATATGAGCTCCCAAAGCTCGTTCTTCTCTCAGAGACGCCTCCAGAGGTGATTAGCACCTGCTAGAGCTGGCCCAAGTGCTCCAAAGGCTCATTTTGCTGCCTCTTGATGTCTTGAGAAGGCTAGAGCCTTATCGCCGCCCTTAGTTCAATCTATTTCTCGTGAATTGACTCCGTTGTATGAGCTTGATGAGTAATCACAGGTGTTTCCAGAGGACGCACGCCTCAACGCTGGAATTAAGTTCTTAATTAATTAGTCAAATATCTGGCTTGGAGCTTGCTATTTGAAGTTAGAATAGCTAGGTTATCAGGTGAGGCATTTTAGTCAGGTTTCTGGTAATCAGAAGGCCTCTTAAGTATGGCTTTTTAGTGCGGATTTATAGTTTATTAATAAGAAAGACTAGCGTATAAAGCTCTAGCTCTGTAAAACATGCTACCTAAAAGAATTATAGTTAGCTATAAAAGCTGTTAATTCCACCACCCATATCGCGACCCACCTGCTTAAGGAGCATAAAATTAATGTCAAGATTTAAGAATTATTACTAGATAACTATTAGAAGGCATAGAATCCATAGGAGGCTACCGTAAGGGCAGTAGGTAGTTATACTAATAGTAGCTACATACTATAGCAGGAAAATACTCTATTAAGGGCGTTTATTAACTAGATGATTCTTTAAGACTAGAGTTTTAACCACGTTACTTTAGTAGAACTTTAGGGTCTTATTAGTTAAAATTAACTTAACCTTCTTAACGTTCTTTTATTTTAGCTACTACTTTTTCAAACTACATCCGCAATAGCATTATAGAGTGGAAAGAAGAGATTTAAATAGTACTAAATATATTATAAAGTAAAATTACGTTAAGCTTAGACATATAGACTTTACTTAATTACTATTTATTTCTAGGAGTCGTTGTCTACTTTATTAATATAAATAATTAACTTTAAGACCTAATTATTAGATTTAAAAATTTATTTAGAAATTACACTAATAGCAATATCGCACGTGCTTTATACTATATTATTAATAACTATAGTATTATATTAAAATTCTATTATTTTATAGGTGATAATGTAACTAGTAATAATAGAAAACTTATCTCTAGTTTAAATAGTTATTTTAAGCTTTTTATTAACACTAAGCACCGTATACGCTGCGTAGGGTATATAATTAATTTTATTATTAAAGTAATTATTTATAGTAAAAATATAAGTTAATTTAAAGCAGAACTAGCTTAGGCAGTTTCTTAAAACTAATTTAACTTATACTAATAACATAATATAGTTAGAAAGCTTTATAACTTTATAAATACTATTCTCTCTTTCTACAAGCGTCGTGAGCTTTTTACGGCTATATAAAAAAATCTAAGTAAAAAAAACTCTTTCTAGAGCTTTAGGAGCTTTTATTTAATTTAAAATAATAGAATTTACTAGCACTTAGTTTACCGTATGCTTCTACGTTGTTTTAAACTTAAAAATATAATTTTAAGATTTATCTAATAATAATAGTAGTAAAGTAATTCTATTTAGAATTTTAAGTAGGACTATAACTCTCTAGCTAATAGCCTTACTAATAAAGACTAGAAAAAAGTTAATGCCCTTAAAAACTTCCTAGAGCTATATTTTTAAATAACTTTAAAACTAGAGAGTAACTTTAGTAGCTTTAAATTTAACTCTTTCTAGTAAACACTTATTAACTTATAATATCTCTAAATTAAGCTTTACAAGATAAAGGCCTCTCTTAAAGATAAAAGCTCTTAATTATATATTAAAAGCGTGACTGAATTTAGTATATAGAAGCTTACTACTTACTTTAATCTTATCGTCTTAAAGCTGCTTATATTATACTATTATGTTATAATAGCCTTAAATCCACACCTACGCTTACTCTAGTTTAAGGATAAGTAAATAGAGTACCTAGATTAGTATAAGAAGGCTGAAAAATCCATGCGCGATATCTTCTAGTAATATCTAAAACCAGAAAGCAAGTTTAAGGTACAGGTGCCTAAGATTTAATATTACAAAACACTAGATAGTAATTATCACAATAAGGCGTATGAGAACACTCTGGCTGTTAATTTATACCTATAAACTAGTAACCAGAGCCACAAAAGGGCTCGCAGCTTGAATGAGCTTTAAAAGTACTTTAATGACGTCATAGTCAACCTGATGATTGCTCAACCTAATAATCTAATCTACAGTAATCCGCTTACTTAGTGGCTTTAAGTTGGGCAGGCGTGTTACCCAACCCTCCTTAAAATCACCCTCAACTTCCTAGCCATCCCATCTACTTCCTGTGAGTGCGAGAGGTGTTTTAGTAAGGCTTAAAGAACGATCTCTATTGACAGGAATATTCTATCTCCTTCAATGATTGAGGCGCTTCAACTACAGCGTAATTGGCTCGTATATAGGGCCGTTAACTTAGAGCTCAATTCCCTAGCCGATCACATTAACAGGCGTCGAAAACTTGACGAAAATTGGCCCTCAGAGCCTCTAGTAACTCCAGTTACTGCAGTAACTACACCTACTAGTAACTCTCTGTGAGCTGAGTAAGCAGTTACTGTTACTGCCAGTAATCACGCTCAAAATTTGGCCTACAGTCAGTTAGTAAGGCCTCCTCCTTCAGTTACTGCTCCTCGAACTGGCTGACAGTAACAGTTACTTACTGCTGGAAGCGTTGAAGAAGACACACGACATTTTCTACTTCACTGCCAACAATATCAACACCTTCGCGAAGACATAATCAACGAAGAAAAGGAGCGTTACGGTGATATGTCGTACATGTTAGGGGGCAGATCGTCTTATGTAAATCCTGACAGGTCAAGTCCTGATGGACCAATAGAAAAGTGGAAACCAAATGTGAAGATGGTCCGGACAGTCATCAAATTTGCTCTGAAAACGGGAAGACAGGGTCCTCAATCGGGCCACTAATGCACATTCACAACTTTCAGCGGCCTGAGATCTGAAGAGGACGTAGAATTTAAGTCAACACGACAGTGGGCTGTTGGATGAACCGAAGATCCCGTAATAGGATGGCATATGTAGTTAACTAACTAGTTAATTAGTGCGATTTGGCTAGTAGTGGGGCTACATAGGGCTAGCAGCCCTGCACAGCCAATAGGAATGATGATGATGATGATGATGATGCGCTCAGCCAAAATCCTTAGGCATCCCACAACATGGGGCACCCAACACGGTATGGAGTACACCATGCTGCGGTGAGTACCCCATGGCGTGGTGGGTACTCCATACGGTGATGGGCACTCCATGCTGCAGTGGGTACCCCATGCTGTGGGTATCCCATGCCGTAGTGTGTACCCCCATACCGTCTTGGGTGCCCAATTCTTGCTCCCCTTGAAGTGGCCATCTCATGAGCTGCGCCACATGTGGCTCTAACTCCCATAAACACTTCACATTCTTATGTACCACTGAAGGCTCTACTAGCGTAGATTGAGCGGGAGTTTCCGGAAATCGTTGCGAAATATACACCATTCAGTCAGGACAGAAGTTTCACCGAGTGGCTGGATGAAATCACGTGATCACCGATTGTTCCACTCCGCGAACTTTCCCATATTAGAGCTGGCAGCCCGGCTCGTTCCTACGGCTTTTGTAGAGCTTAGTCTGTCACGCATATTAACGGCATTTCTACGCCCTGCCTTCTTTTTTGAAAGAGGTCCGCGACGGTGATGATTTGAAGATCGCGACGAGTGCGAGCCTATCGAGTTCAGAGGAGGACAACGGGACTTTTCCCCTCAAACTTACTGAGTAGTTCTCCATGAGAGATACAGAGGTATCGAACTAACCCGAGGATGGTAGGGATCAACAGGTCAATCCCGACAGTGATAGAAGAGAAGTTGTTGCTCCCACCTTGCGTAACTCCTGACACCGACGGATCCCAGGCTAAGAAGGATTCGAAATAACGAAACAAGTCTATATAAGTACTATTTATAGAAATATATTTACTAAATAAATTTTAAAAAAAAGTAACATAGCTAGGTAAATACCTTAAGAAAATTTCTTTTTTATATACTACTAAATAAGTTAGTTAATATTTAAATAAAAGCTAAAGTAGTAACTATTCTTTTAATATAACTTACTAATGTTTTATAAATAAAGTAAATAACTTTTTGTTTTAAAAAAAGGAAATTTACTTTGTATTTATTTTTAAGTCCTAGCTATTTAGTAAAAAAGCTACTATACTAATAAAATTAAAATAGTTTTTATGTATACTATATTAAAAGCCTATTACTATTTTTTATAACTAAATTATTTTATTATTTAATGTTAATACTACTAGCTAGTTATTTAATAAAAAACTTATTTTAATAATAAAATTAAAATAGCTTTTAAACAAGTTATAATAAAAGCTTGTGACTATTTTTTATAATTAAACTATTTTATTATTTAATTCTAATGCTACTAGTTAGTTATTTAATAAAAAAGCTATTATATTAATAAACAAAAAATAACTTTCAAGTATATTATAACAAAAGATTGTTACTATTTTTTATAGTTAAATTATTTTATTACTTAATAGTAATATTATTAGTTAGTTATTTAGTAAAAGCGTATTATAATAATAAAATTAAAGTAGCCTTTAAACTTGTTATAGTAAGTATTTTTATTTTTTATTTTTAATAATATATTAACTTACTTTAAAATATAATTTATAAATGTTTACTATATAATACTTATTTTTAAAACAAAAATAAAAGCTAAAAAATAAATTTAAAAAGTAGTTTTAAGTATATATTAAAACTATAATATTAATTGTTTTATATTATAAAAAAGCTTAAAATAGTACTTTTAACTAATTATATTATAAGTAAGTATACTAATTATAAGAAATTATTAAAGTAGTTTTACTTTTATAAGTACTTATAATATAAGCTATAATTTATATAAATATATTTATATATTTTTTTTTAATAAAGTTTATAGCTTTTAGTTAGTAAAGAAAATACTTTTTAAAAAAAAATAAAAAAAGCTTTTTTATAAATATAGTATTTACTCTATTTTATATAGTATATTTAATAATAGTAATTATATTATAACTTAAATAGTAAGTTACTAGTAATTATTTATTTATTAATTTTTTTGTTTTAGATTTTTAAGTACTAAAAAATTATATATATTTTGTTATAAACTTTTTTAAGTAAATATTAGTTTAATGTAATAAAAAGCTAGCTTTTTATATATATTTTTATTTACTTAAAATTAGCTTTTTTCTTACATTTAACAATTAATAAAAAAACTTTTAAAAAAATAAATATAAAATTTTTATAAAAATACTCTTACTATTAAAAATATTAAAAACAAAGCATAAAAAGTTTAACTAGTAACTAATATTATATTTTGAAATTCCAAATAAGTGTGTAAATAAGGTAATTAAAAAAAACTTTTTAAAATAATAATACTTTTAACTAGTTTTCAAAACTTTCTAGCTTGTTTTTTTATTTTTATTATATTAAAAAAAAAATTTAAAATAAAAAATAATATTACATTAAACTTAAAAACTTAAGTATTTTAATATTTAAGTACTATATTTAAGTGTTTTCTAAAATTATTTTATTAATTTCTAATATATTAACAAGCTATAATAGTAAAAGTGAATAATAAAATAAATAATTTAATTAAAGTCTAAATTTAGCCTCTACTAAGTTAGTTAAAAAAATTGTAAATACTATTATTATATTTCTTTAAGTTTATACTTTAAAAAACATATATATATTATATTTAATTATTATTTTATAGTTTTATATGAAACTAGGTTTTTGTATAAATTATTAAGTGTTTACTAAAACTTAAAGTAAATATATAGCTTTAATTTACTTATTATAAAAACTTATAATAATACTATTTTAAAAATTTTATTTTGTAAAAAAAAGTTAAAAATTTACTTATATATTATTATTTTACCTATATTTATTTAGTATGTTTATTATAATAAGTAATTTTAATACTTAAAAAGTTATTACTTTTAGAAGTAGTTAGAAAATAAACTTTTTAAACTATTTTTTTAAAGGTTTTTTAAATGTATTTAAGTTAATATTAATTACTTTTTAATATTTAATTTTATTTTTAGTAGTTAACTTAATAGTTTTATAGTAATAGTAGTAAAAATCTATGTAGTATTTTTATACTTTTTTTTTTTTACTTAAAAAAAGGTTAGCTTTTAATTAATATTATTTAGCAAACAACTAAGTAATAATTTTTATAATTATAGACTTTTCTATACTTACTATACTATTTAGCTAAAATATAAGTTTACTATTCTTATTTTTTGCTTATTTTATTATTTGTTTTTGTAGCTTAATTTATGTGTTATTAAAATATCTTAAACTATACTCATTTATATATAAATTAAAAAAAATACTTTTTTAGTAATTTGTAGTTTTGTTAAATTAATCTTTTCTAGTTAATTTTATGGAAAAAAAGACTTTAAATTTTTATTATTAGCGTTTCTACTTTATAGTAATAAAAGAAATACTAATAATTTAAGTTTAATTAACTTAAAAAGTAAATATCACAGTAACTACTTGTAATATTTTATAAGAGTTTTCTAAGAAAGTCTTTTTTATAAGCTTTTTTATTATATTATATGTTTATATATTAGTCTTATGTTAGTACACAAGCCCTTATCTAAACACTTTATTTATAATTTATTTTATTTCTTTTTTTTCACGTAATGTTTTGAATTATTACTTAGTACTATATATAGTAATTAATTAATACTTCTTTCTAAATTCTTAATCTCCTATATGTAGTACTTTTATAATACTATATTATATTATTACTACTATTAGTAGAATATTTAACTCTTTAAATATCTCTATTTTAACTGTAGAACTTATGTAGTTATTTAAGAAATAGATAATTATAATATAAAATATATTTACTAAAGTGCTAAAAAAATAATAAGTATAGTTAAAATATTAGTAAATATAATAATAGGAATTTATTAACACTCTCTAAAAAGAATTATAGGAAGTTTAAAAATAAACTACGTTTATTTTTTTTTACTCTACTATTTAAGTAACTACTGCTAAAAAAGTCTTAACAAATACTATTAGTTTATTTAAAAGTAGTTTAAGTTCTATAATTTTAATTCTACTTATAATTATAACTAGTACCTATTTTTAAGTTCTCTAAATTATAGTTAAGTAAGCGAAGTTAATTTTTATACTAAGTTTTATTATTTTATTAGTAATAACGAAATCTAATTACCTACTTAACCTTTTAATGCTTACTAGAAAGTAAAAAAATCTATTTATTTTTATTAGAAAACTCTGTTATAAACTTAAAGATAATATTAACTAATATTCTACTAAACGTTCCTAGCTTTTATATATATACTTAAAATTAGAGAAGAACTTAGTAACACTTATAGACTCTCTTATAAATTAGAATATATATATAGTAAAATAATTAATTACTTTTCTACTAGCTCTATACAGAGACCTAAATAAAAAACTTATTATTTTAAATAAACTTAATTTATTCTACTAAGAGTAAAAGAGCTTTACTATTTATTTTATTAAATTCCACAAACTAGCTACTAATACTAACTTAAACGAAATTAGTTTAATTATATAATTAAGAAGATTATTAAATAACGAGCTTTGCTAAGTAATAGTAGGTGTTAAAATCTTTAACACATTAAATAACTACACTAATTTAATATTCTTATATAATAATAACCTTTAGTATTTTTCTATGCCACGCTATTATAGGCTATAACCTATATTATAATAAGACTTTAATATTATGGAAATTAATATTTCTAATTATGTTTTCTTTAAATTAGCTAAATAAGAAGCCTAAAAGCGTAATAGTTAATACTTTAAGTATAATAAACATAGCTATATTTTCTAAAACTACTTTATTTTTATGCTAGAACTTTAATCTATAAGCCTATTTAAATTCTAATAATTAACTTATTTTTGTTTTTTTTCTAAATTTAAATCTTTTTATGAATAAGAATGCTTTTAAATTTCTAAAACTAGTTTACTAAAAGCTCTATCTTAGAGTTAAGTCACTCTCTAGAATATTTCTAATATTAGATTTTTATTAGCTTATAAACCTCCTACCTGATAACTAATTTTTAGGACTATTAAATAAATATTTCGTATACTATTTAATAAAATAGCTCTTTTTATTTTATTACTGCTTTAATTAATATTAGAGTTATTAATATAAATTATATTAATAAATCTCTAGCTTATATTTAGAAACTCTGTTTTTTATTTTTCTTAAACTTTTTTTATTCTACTAGTTTTAATAGTAAACGCCTTAAAGGGGCTTATATTTTATATACTGCTAGCATAACTCTTTACTACTTAAATTATATTAAAAATATCCGTCTCTTTAAGATAGCTACTGGAAATTATAAACTAATTTTTAGCTAACTATAAATAAAAAAGTATAAAGTTAACTTTAATTATAACTTATAAAAGTTACTTTTTAATGCTCTTTATTACTAAGCTTATTATTTATACTTATTTTAATTTCTAATTTACTTAAAAGAATATACTACTTACTTAAGGGACCTTTTAGTAAACCCTTTATTAAAAGACTTTTATTTTAATACTAGTTATATATAGCGTATTTAAACCTGTTTTCTAAAGTTATTACTAACTACTTAATTCTAATATAACTACTAGTTAACTAAAATGAACTACTAGTTATAAAAATTAGATACCTATCTAAAGACTTCTCTAGTAAACTGTTTTCTAAAGAATTTCTATTTAAAGTTTAAACTTGTATCTAGATACACACTTAAATCTAACACTAAATTAAATAAGGACTTTATAAAGAAGCCTTTTTCTTAAGGCTTTAAGAACTTTTTAGTAAAGGCTTTACTAAAAGAGCCTTATAAGAAATTTAAACTAAATATAAATATTTACTTAATTAGGGCAGCTTTCTTTATATAAATAGTTTAAAAATACAAATACAAAATCTTTACTATTTTAATAGCTAATATTAATAAGACCTTAGTTTTAAAAACCTATATAAATTTAGCTACTAAGGTTCTAGAGAATTACTATAATATTCTTAGAATATTTTCACGTAAGGAGGCTGATAAACTACTCGGATATTATCTATATAACTATAAAATTATTCTTAAAGAAGAAAAGTAACCTAGATTTAAACTTCTTTATAAGATATTCTAAAATAAATTAAAAGTTCTTAGAAAGTATTTTAATAACTATTTTACTAAAGAATTTATTAGGGTAAGCATGTTTTCTATAGTTATATTAATTATCTTTATAAAGAAACTTAATAGAGGTCTCTAATTTTATATAGACTACTAAGCTCTAAATACTATTACTATTAAAAACTATTATTCTATTTTATTAATCTAAGAAACCCTGTTCTACTTTAGTAAAGTACTTTATAAAGTTAGATATTATTTTAGTTTTTAACTACCTCTGTGTAGTAAAAGGAGATGAATAGTTAACTACTTTTTAGATTTAATATAGCCTATTTAAATATCTTATTATGTATTTTAAACTAGCTAATATACTACGTATGTTCTAACACTATATAAATAATATCCTTTAATTATTTCTTAATGTATTCTATATAGTCTATTTTAATAATATTCTAATTTATAGTAATGTTTTATATGAATATAAATAATATATAAAATAATTCTAAAAGCCCTAAAGGAAGCTAGCCTTTAACTTAATGTTAAAAAATATAAGTTTTATTAAGAACAAATTACTTATCTTAGGTACGTAATTTTAATAAAAAGAATTTATATAAGTCTAAATAAAGTAAAGGATATTTTTAACTAGAAATTCTCTAGAAATATAAAGAACGTAAGAGTATTTCTAGTGTTTACTAATTTCTATTAATAATTTATTAATAACTTTTTTTATATTACGTCTCTATTTATAGCCTTAACTAAAAAGAATATTTAATTTGAATTTAATGACGCCTACTAGATAGTATTTAAATTCTTAAAATATATATTTATAATTACTCTAATTTTCTAACACTTTAATCTAAAGTTACTAATTATTATAAAAGTTAATTTCTTAAACTACGTGACTACTAGGGTGTTTTTCTAAAAGAATAAATTAAATAAACTAAGACTTATTATTTTTTCTTAAAGAGACTAAGCCCTGCTAAAAGTAACTATAAAATCTATAATAAAAAGCTATTAGCTATTATATACTATTTTAAATAATAGAGACCTAAGCTAGAAAGTGCTATCTTTTTAATCTAAGTATTAAATAACTATAAGAATTTATAGTATTTTACTACTATAAAACAGTTAAGTTACTAATAGGCCTGTTAAATTAAATATTTATTTTAATTTAACTTCATAATTACGTACCGGCCTAATAGGTAGAGTAAGAAATTAAATATTTTTATTTATTATATATAGAACGCTTTAGCTTAAGAAGAAGTTTATAAAACTTAATAATAAATATTTCTCCGCTCTAAACTATTTAATAAGACACTAGAATTAAACTTAACTAAAATAGATAGGTCTATTTAACAGATTATTAATAATAAGTACCTTAATAATAAGTTTATTTAAGAAATTTTGGTACTAAAATAGAATAAAATCTAACGCTCTAAAAAGCCTTTTTTAAGTAAGTATAAAGACTAGAAAAGTTAATTATACTACTACAGCTAATTAGTAATACTAAATAATAATAAACTTAAAATTAAAATCTTTTAGATTATATATAATTCCATTGTTAGTAGCTACCTTAGTTATAAAAAAACTCTTAAAATTTTATAACATAAATACTACTAGCTTTAAATATTTAAAATAATATGCTAATATATTTCTTACTACTATACTTATTAAAGATTTAAGATTTTTTATAAAAAGTATTACGGCCTCTTAAAGCTCTTATTTATTTCTAAGAAGAGATAAAAGAATATTTCTATAAACTTTATTACTAATCTCTTAAAATCTAAAAACTGTATTAATATTATGGTTGTAGTAAACTACTTTATAAAATACTAATATCTAATTTCTTATATTAATATAACTATTATAGATGTAACCTGTCTTTTTTATTAGTATATATAAATAGACTATAACCTTCTAGAAATAATTATATTAGACTAAGAAACATAATTTATTTCTACTTTCTATAATAAATTCTGTAAATAACTATAAATTAAATTCTAACTATTTTTTATATACTACCTAGAAATTAATGGCTAAATAGAAAGAGTTAATAGTATAATAAAGTAAATTCTATATACATATATAAACTACTAGTAAGATAACTAAGTAAACTAGCTTCTTTTAGCATAGTTTAAAGCTAATAACACTATATTTAAATTTATAAAGGTTTTACTATTTCTAGCTAATATAAACTAATACTTTTAAATAGGTTTTAAATCTTCTATAAGAACTTAAAGATAACTTTATTAGGTATTATAAGCTTTAGAAATTAACTATATAATAAAGAAAATAGCTAATATTTAATAGCTAATCTGAAAAGAGATAATTTAAGTCTAGGTTTTTTAAAAAAATATATAAATTAAAAATAATTATCTACACCTAACTACTAAATAGGAGACATGGTTTAGCTTAATATATAAAATATTAAAACTAAATAACTATTTAAAAAGCTAAAATTAAAGGCCTTAGGAAAATACTATATCTTTTATATAATTTTTCTATATATATACTAACTTGAACTTTCTAAATCCTTAAATATATACTTAGTTTTTTATGTATCTTTACTTTAGCTAGCTGTGTCTGAATTTAAATACCTTTTAGATTAATAAAACTCACCATTAAAACCTATTAAAATTAATAGTAATATTAAATATTTTATTAAGTAACTTAAAAAGTTATATTTTAATTACAAATAGAAGCACTATAAATACCTTATTAAATAAACTAAGTATAATAACCTAATATAGTAACTTGTAAACAATTTTTGAAATATAACTACTATAAAAAAAATTCTATTTTTAGAATTTAAACTAATTTACTATTTAAGACTTAACATAAACACTTATTATAAAAGCTTAGATTTAAAAGGGGAGTACTATTATAGTAATTATTTATAATACTTTATAAAAGCCTTTTAAGAAAGCCTTTTTTATAAGTTTTTTTATTATATTATATATTTATATATTATCTTTGCGCTAGTGCATGAGCCTTTATCTAAATACTTTATTTATAGTCTATTTTATTTTTTTCTTTTTTTATATAACGTTTTAAATTATTACTTAGTACTATACGTAGTAATTATTTAATATTTTTTTTTAAGTTCTTAATCTTCTGTATGTAGTACTCTTGTGATAGTAAAGCTAAAAGTCTACTTATATTTATTTAAAGTAGTAATAATATTCTTTACTTTTTTATTTATAAAAGCTATTTAAAAGCTCATATTTTAAATTAGTTTATATTCTTATAAGTTTTTTTTTAGTTTAGCTTTCTTTTTAGCTTTTATAACTTAAAAAGGTATTATTAGAGTAAGTTTAATAGTTTATAAATAGCTAAAAGCTATAGTTTACTTAGCTTATTTAAAGTTATTTAACTACTTTAAAAAAATTTTTTAAAGTTATTAAGTTTTTTTTAAATATATTTAATTTAATTTTTTATATTTTTAACTTTAGCTTAGTACTAAAAGTAAAGTAAGGTAATTTTAGTAAAAATGTTAATAATAGTAATTATATTTATAGTCTCTAAAAATCTATTTATAATATAATACTTAGTAAAGTAAAGTTTATAATAAAAGTAATAATTACATACTTATAAATACATAAAGTAGTAAAGTAGTTAATATTATAAACTATTTTATAGCCTATTTTTAGCTTAATAAAGTTAAAAAAGTAAGTATAACTAAAAGTCTATTAATAGTACTATAATAGTAGAGTTAGATTTAAATATAAAAATACCTTTTTTTTTAAATATTACTTATACTTTTATATAATTATTTAAGTATAAAGTTTATATAAGTTATGTAGTTTACTTATATAAGTAGAAAAAATAGTTAACTTATACTAATTACATTTTTATAAATATATTAAATTAACTACATAAAAGTATAAAGTATTAATTATAAAAAAGTAAAGCTATATATAGTATAGTTTATAAAATTATTACTTAAAAATGTTATAAGTACTACTTTTATTTAGTACTTAGCTTAGTTTAATAAAATAGCTACTAAAAATAATACTAAAAAAATCTTATAATACACTTAAAAAAAAGGCTAATTTTGTAAAGTAACTAGTTTATTTTTTTATATAACGTATTTTACAAGCGAGCTGGTTAAACAAGTGAGCTAATCAGTTTACCAGGACCACACTAAATGTAATAAACTATATAACGAACTACTCCACCCCACTATAATCTACCTCTAATTCCTCATTGTTGCTGGATTCTATAGTAGATTCTTTATTGATTTGGTATGTTTAAGCGTTATGCCTAGTCCTGCCGCAGTTTCCACAGCACCTTTAAGTTAGTTCAACCCCATCTGCTCTAGCGTTACCCTAACTCTTCTTACTACTAGAAGTTACAGTAGCAGCCTCTTTAGCAACTAACTGTGAGCCAGCCTTAAAGGTAAGGACTCCTCCTTGCTGGATATGCTTTCTTTTGCGCTGTTTCCATCAGTTTACGACCTTATTAGCTGCTTTAAGCTCAGTGATTCGATTGCGCCACAACACCATCTAATGAGCCATCAAAAAGGTGCCTTTAATAAGCTGATTGAATCCTTCATTTAAGGAAGATAGTGAGCTACCTAACTTATCGCTAATCAGCTTTGATTGCGACCCAAATTCGAGGTGGTTACTAAAGGTTTTCGACTGCCATAGGGTATCTTGTACGGTGGGGGGTGTAGACGTGCATAATCAAACGTCAAGCTTTAATATCACCTTATCTAGATCGAATAGAACTAGGCCAGCACCTCGAAAACTTCCTTAGATATTCTTTTCAGTAATAGACGCATTAAACGCGTCCCGGAAGGCTAGTAAGAACTCTATTTTCGTGATATGATTAAACTGGTTGCGCATTAGCTTCTCGACTTAGCGCCCATACGCTGTCTTCAACAGCGAAAAACAACCAACATCTAGTGGCTACAAGATATGTGATGAATATGGCGGCATATATAAAGTAACTATCTTATTCTCTTTATAGTATTCGGTAAATTCCAGCGAGTTATGGCTTTCGTGGCTGTCTAGAATCAATAGACGGTATGCACCCACAGTACGCTCTTTTATATGTGTATCAAAGTACTTCAACCACTAGAAACTAAGCTTATTTATTGTCCAGCCATTATCAGAGACCCCGAATGCCCATTGGGATGGTATGTTAACTTCCTAGTACCAGGTAGAGAGGTGGTTTTTGCCTTTGTAGATAATAAAGAGTGGAAGCGTGTACCCTAACGTGCCGATACCTTAGATCATTATAACCCACTCCCGGTTACCTAGCTGAATAGCTTTTGGTCGATGCCGTCTTTTAGAGCCTGTAACGACTTTTTGCTGGGTTATTATACCCATCTGAAAGCTAGATTCGTTAAAGTTGTACGTGTCTTCGTCTTATATACCATATTTAGCCTTCACATTACATACAAGGTTAAACTAAGCTTGTATGATTACTAGTTCTTCCTGTTTATAACGCTGGTAGTCTAGCTTCTGATTGTACTTTGTTTTAAGCCCTACAGTGCGCTTAATAAAGTTGTGTGGCTAGTTTATACCTACTAGGTCTTTCTCCTGCTCAGCTAATAGTTTATTAGCCATCTCTTAAATAGCATTAAGCGGAGGGGCAAATTCTCTTGAATTTAGCTCAAGTATATACTGTTTTATTGCCTCCTCTTTAGTTGCTATTAGATTTATTAAATTGGGCTTAATATTACATCGTAAGGTGATTCCAGCGCGTCGCGTTTGTAGGCTTAAGAAAAGGACGTTAAAAGTATGCGCAGTAGGTCAGAGGCCAAATATTTAGCCTATTTCAAGAGCTTAGATAGTAAGCTGTATTTGAGCTTCTTTAGGAATCAATTACAGGTCAGTAAGTAGAGATATTATAGTATTAAATATCTTAATATATAGTCTTAGTAAACTAATTAGCTCACTTATTTAACCAGCTCACTTATAAAATACGTTAAAGTAATATATATTAACTAAAAAAAGTTAAGCTACTAAAACTATAGATTTTATTATATATAATAAATTTATAATTTACTACATAGTACTTCTTTTATTATTACGTAATATAATAATTTACTAAATATATTAAAACTTTTTTAGTTAGTATATACAATTAGTTAACTATATTACTATTTTAAAAATAAAGTTATTTATAACTAAATAATTGTTAAAATTATTTTAATTTATAGTATAATAAATAACTAAAATCTATAAATTAGTTTATTTTAATTATATTATTTTTAAATTATTTAAAAAGCATTTTTATATATTTTAAATTAAAAGTAGATTTACTTTAAAAATATTATAGATTACTAACTTATTAACGTAAATTATACTAGTAACTAGCTATTTAACTAACTATATAACACTTAGTTAGTTCCTTTACTTCCGGATTGAATAGCTTATTAGACTTAGTAGAAGTTAGTTAACTTAGTAAGAGATAAAGAGAGACAAATACAGTAAGTTAAGATTTAATAAAATAGTATTAAACTATTTCACTTAAGGTGTGAATCTTAGTTTTAGAGTAACTATAAAGAATCAAAAGTAATCGTGAACCGTCTAACGCCTCATACTTATAGTAGATCCTCCGTGCGTACATTGTATACTGACTGGAAGTATGTTGGATACTGTTAGAGGCTGTTAGAGATGTTAGAGCCTCTGGCTCCTTCTGACATCTCTGGCTGCCAAGCCTTACTCGATCACATGGGTGGATGCTCCGAATCCGTCCACATGGTTCTATATCTTTGTCCTCGCTTCTTGGCCTGTGCCTTGGCCTGCGCTAATGCGTCCCGTGCCTATTTACAATTCTTCCTCTCAAGCTCGAACATACGTTTCCATTCTAGGGCCTTATTGGCTGTTGTTGCTAGTTCCTTTAGTTCCTTGGGTGCAGTTGCCTTTTTGTTACTGTCCGTAACACTATCCCCCTCTTCCAGATCTTCGTCTCAGAAGATAGTTTCTTTCTTTCATAAGCAGTATAAAGGCAGCAGGTCTTCTGCTCTGTGTTCCAGACTGTAAGACCCTCGACTTCCTTTCTTCCCTACCCAGCTTCCTAATGATGACACGTTCTGAGTCGTCTCTAATATATGCTTGCCGCCTAGCTTCTTGGATCTGTAATGAACCCCGTCACATGCTGACACCTTGCTCAAACTGTTCCCGCTGAGGCGATGACTGCCTTGTGAACTTGAGCTCTAGTCATTACTTAGCCTGCAATAAGCGTAATGTGAAGTGCGATCTGATTGTGTCGCAACTAGAGTGGGATCGTCTTAATCATGACAAGGTAAAACTCTATCGTTAGCTTGAGAAGGCTGAGGAGGATGCTCTGGAAGCTTGTTCCCATGCCCTCCGACTTCGTCGTGAGCTTATGAAAGTGGATTCAAAAGAGAAGGAAATGTTTGATTAAGAGATGGCCTTAATTCATAAGGTCTAAGCTCTTGAAGAAGCGGAGGCTCTTTCTTGGGGTCAAGAAACTCGTACACCGTAACCTGCAGTTCAAGCTTCCTTCTAGCCTGTTGCTTCACCTTCCCTGTTCTTTGGTTTTGATTGGAATGCGCTTTACTCGCCTTATCTTTAGAATACGACCTTAAAATAAGCCCCTTCTGGTTTATCTGATGGTACTGGTTAACTAGCTCTGAACTGTTTTTTAGGTTCCTGATTGGCTCCCACGTATCGTCCTCTAGTCTATAACCCTTCTATTTAACCAAATATTTCCACTAACGCCTAAACTGCTGGTAGTCTAAAATTTATTGGACTTCGTACTCAGTTATATCTTCCTTAAGTTTAAGTCTTGTCTATAGTTTGGCGTTTTGTGGTGCTGGTTCTAATCTTGAAATATAAAAAACTAAGTGAATTCTTGTGTTCTTAGGTAGTTGTAGTTCGTAATTTACAGATTCTATTTGTCTTTTAACCTTAAATGATCCTAATTTGATATGATCCAGTTTCTTTAATAGTTGTTTTATTTCTAAATTTTTTTATAGTAGGAAAACTCTATCCCCCTTTTTAAAGATTAGTCCCTTAATTTTAGATTTGTCTTTCTGTTACTTGCTAAGGTCTCTTTTCTAGGTAATTTTCCTTACTATTTCTTAATACAGTTGTTGCAACTTCTCGACCTTTATTCTTACTAATTCTAATATCTTGTTTAGTTTCGGTGGTTCTCGATAAGCTGTAGGCTTATAACTATAATTTATAAAGAATAGTAATCTTCTAGTGGTTAATGACTTTACAGAGTTATATATAAACTCAGCTATTAGTAGTAAGTTAATCTAGTTATTTTACTATTTATTAACGTACATTCGTAGGTATTGCTCTAGTGTCTGGTTTGTTTATTTTATTTATCTATTTATTTATAGGTAAAATGCTGTTAAGAGTTAATATTTAGCTCCTAGCTTTCTTATAAACGTCTTCTAGAATATTAACGTGAATAATTTATCTCTGTTTGTGATAAATTCCTGTAGCAATCCATATTATGCTATTAGTAGTCTAATAAGTATAGTTACTAATTTATCTACTTTAATCTCTATATATGTTAGTTTAAAGTATGCATATTTTATAAATTAGTCTACTATAACCAATATCATATCATACCATTAACTTTAAAAGGTAGTTGTTATTAATATTTCTATAATAAAGTCTATTATAATTAATTCTTATAGTTAGTCTAGTAAAGGAATTAGTTACATAAGTTTATATTTCTTATGTTTTAATACTTTATTCTTTTTATATTTAATACACCTTAAAAGAATAGTTCTGACTTTTTTTTATATTCCTAGAATTTAAAAATATCTGTTGATTTATTCTATAGTTTTTTTAATTTCTTAATGTCTATGTATTTTAGCTGAATGTTAGTTTTTAATAAGTTTAGTCTATAATACTTTTAGTATAAAAATAGTTCCGGTTTTATGCTATTATAGTCGTCTATAGTTATATTCTCTAACTTATTTTTATTATATATTTTTAATAATAACTATAGTCTTGATATTTATTTATAAGCTTTCCAGAAATCCGTCTGTTCTTTACTTAAGTATTATATTATAAATTTCTAGTATATTTCTTATATAGTTTACTCTTTAACTAAGTACGTTAGCCGCTATTTTTTTTTTTTCTAATTTATAAAGTATTTAAAAGTTAAACGTAGAGACTAGCTCCTACTATCTAACTTATTATTAATTTAACTTTTTAGTTATTATGAATGCTGTTAGATTTTTGTGATTTAAATATATAATAATCTAATACTTAGCTCCTTTTAAGTAATGTCTTTATTTCTTAAATACTTAAACTATTATTAATAGTTTTTTATTATAAATATCATAGTTTAACTTAGCAGTTATGAGTTTATGAGATAGGAAGTCTATTAAATATTTATATCTATTATTTTATATTTATAGTAGGATGGCTTCTGTAGCTTTATTTAATATATCTATATATATCTCTATTTAAAGCCATAAATTAAATATTTTTAATATTATAAAAGCGTTTTCCTCGTGTTGTTTTTACTTAAATTATTAATCCTTTTTTAATAGTTCTATTAAAAGTAATATGATTTTTAAGTAGTTCTTAATAAACTATCTACAGAACTCTATAAATCTAAGAAAAAAATAAACTTCTTTAGTGTTTATTAGTGTAGGCTAATATAGTATATTTTTTATTTTATTAGAATTAACTGCTATTACATTTTAGGATACTAAGTATCTTAAGAACTTTTTTTCTTTTCTGTAGAATATATATTTCTTTGTTTAAATATATAGCCTGTGTTTCTTAAGCTTTTATAATATCTTTTTAGTATACTTAACGTGTTCTTTTAGCATTCTATTTATGTATATAAACATATTATTAAAATATACTATTATAAATATGTCTAGGTATTCTCTTAGTATATAGTTAATAATTATCTGAAATGTTACTGGTGTGTTTGTGAGTTCTATTAATATAACTAGGTATTTAAATAATTTATATCTTATTTTAAATACTATTATCTATTCGTGTTCTTTAGCTATTTATATCTAATAATATCTATTTTTAATATTAAAAAGGCTAAACCATTTAGCTCTTCTAAATTTATTTATAAGTTCTAAAATTAGTAGTATTAGGTAATAATTTTTTACTATAACTTTATTAAGATATCTGTAATTAATATATAACTTTAGCTTTCTATGTTTTTTTAGTATAAAGAGCATTAGTAAAGCTATCTTACTTTAACTAGTTTATATATATTCTTTTTATTAATTTTTCTATAAGAATTTTCGTAATTTCTCTTGTTGATGAATGGGTACCTGATATAATAGTTCTAGTTTTAAATCTATTCCCTCCTTTAGCGTAATTTTATAGTCTTAGTTCTAGTATTCTAGTAGCTAGTCTTTAACTTCTTTAAAAAACTATTCTCTAAATTCTTCTTAATATTTATTTAGTATAATAAACGTGGTGTCGTGAAGTATTACCTTTTTTATTTATATTATAGCTCTTATTTATCCATAGTAATCCCTTCCGGTTTCTATAAACTTTATTTTCTAGTTAATTATTAGGTTCTATTATGCTAGCTAGTCCTATCCTAAGATAAAATCTTTATTATCTAAATTTATAATTTTAATATAGTAGTTATCTGTGTAACCTACTACCTTAATAGTTATATTTCATATTTTAAAATTAATTAGACTTTTTTTAAATACTGCTAGACTATTATCTATACGTCTTACTTATATAGATTTATCTAAAACTTTAGTTAGTATCTAGTATCTTTATACTTACTTATTTAATATAAGTGTTTTACTAGCCCTACTATTTATGAGCACTAGTGTCTAATTACTGTTAATATATATATTTATATATAGCTTATTTTTATATTTCCTTTAGTTTAGTTATATGTATATAAGTGTTATATTATTTCTAATTTTTAGTTCTTAGCCCTTTAGTAGCTTAGTTATAGTTTACTAGTTTTTTAGTTTTTTATTTATAGCTAACTTTTAAATGGTAGTTATTTCTTTAGTGTTTCCTTTTTAGGTCTATAAATTAAGTATTTTTAGAATTAATATACTTCTCTATTAAGCATTTTATATGCGTCTTTGGTTTATTCTCTATAATCCTAATATTTCCATTCTAAAAAACATTCTTAATATGTGAGTTTTTTATGTAAGTTTGTAGCTAACTATCTTTTTTAATAGTATTTAGCCTAGTGTTATTAGCATCCTATCTAGTATTTATTTTATAATAGTTATTTATATTTATCTGAGTTTGAGTTCTGTAGTTTATTTTTTAAATCTATATAAACTAGTTCTTACTATAGGTTAAGTTTCTTTTTATTTACTAGTTATTATAATATTTTTTTATCTTTAGTCCCTTAACACGTATGGCGTGTTTATTCTATTTATAGTTTTTTTCTATATAGTTAAAAGCTATATATATCTAGCATTTCTTTCTTATCATTCTGTTTATAGTATTATTATTTTGTATTTATAATATTAGTAAAGGGGTTTCTTTATCCTTTCTATTTTAATTCTATCTTAATTTTAGATATCTGACAGGGTGATAGTATGTTATATTACTTATAACTAGTATAAATATTTATTAATAGATTTTATTTATCTATATAGCTAGTTCTTGTTTATTTAATTTTTTATATTACTTATTTTCTGCTGCCTGTAGTGCTTATTAGTATTTATATATCCTATCTTCTAAAATAACTTTCTAGTATTTAGTAATATAAAATTTTTTTTAGTAGTATTCTAATCTATATATCTAACAGTGTCCCTAGTATATATGCTGTATAATTATTATAGATATTAACTTCTTATTCTTTATTATCTCTTAATTTTTTCTTTATTTAAATTTCTAATCTTTTTTATAGAATAGTCCACCTTCTTGCTCTATAATCTTATAGAATCTTTATATTTCTTTATTAGTTTCTGTGTTATATTATTAAACTACTACTTCTTATATTATAGTAATTATATTACTAGGTTATCCTACTAGATAATCCTTAACTTATTAATATAGAACCTTATATTCTTATCTAAGATATATATGGTTTCTATATATCTAGTATTATTCTCTCTAAATTCTTTTTATAATTATTTCTTTTATTATAGTGTCTTTTACTTGTTTTATTTAGACTATAATAATCTTAATTTTCTTAAGCGCTTTAGTCTAGATATAAGCTTTCTTAATATCTAATTATTATTATTTATAATTTTTAATAAAGTGTTTCTGTTTTCTATATTTTAAACAGGCTTTACGTGTGTAGCGCTTTATTTATTTTTTAATTTACTTTTCTTATCCCCTTCTAATAAATATCTATTTAACATTAATATTTATTTCGTTATAGATTTAGTTATCTTTTCTATTTCTTTTAGGTATGTGGATTAATAATCTTCTATAGGCTTTTTTCTCTTACTCTTATTAATACTAGTAATTATTAATAGTTACTACTTATTTAATAATTTCTAGTAAGATATTTAGCTATTTTTCTCTAAAGATTTTATTTTTAATTTTGTTTTTTAGTTTTTTATAATATATCATAACCAGTAGTTAGTCCGCCTAATTAAGTTATAATTAAATTTATTTAAATTCTGCTGTATAATTAGCTGTTAATGTCTATTATTTAAGTTATTAAAGTTTTTAGATTACCTTTATTTCTTTATTAATTTCTCTAAAGATAATAATTATTTCTTATTTAAAATATTTATAATTTCTAAAAGCTTATTATATATTGCTGTTATAATTAGCTAATTCTATTACCCTTAGGTTAAAGTCCCTATTAGCTAGGTAATTTCTTACTAGTAGTTTAAACTATTATATAGTCTTATCTATTATATTTATACCAGCTACCAGGATCCTGTCCTAATTAGTTAGAAATAATTTCTAGTTAAAATAATAATATAAGTTTATTACTGCTATAAAGGTCTTAAGTTTATTCTAATTACTATTAAACTTCTTAGAAGGCTATATCTTGGCGGTTTTTTCTTTTTAATTTATTTTAATTTATTATTATAGATTTATTAAAGTATCACGTAATTCTATGATAGTTACTTTTTATTCTTAAATAATTTATTATATACTCTTTTATTTTCTAGATATACTTTTAGTTATAAATAAAAGTCCTACTATAACTTCTTCTTTACTACTACTTTCTTTTAATAAGTAAAGTTCTTGTTCGTCCTTATAGTAAATTATTATAGACTTTTAATAATTAGTTATTAGAATCTATCTAACAGCTTCTCCTACTCTCTTAAGATGGTAGTTATAATATTATAGGTTATTAACTTACTAATATAAAATATACTAGTAACTAGCTATTTAACTAACTATGTAACACTTAGTTAGTTTTCTTACTTCTAGATTAAATAGCTTATTAGACTTAGTAGAAGTTAGTTAACTTAGTAAGAAATAAAGAGAGATAAATATAATAAATTAAGATTTAATAAAATAGTATTAAACTATTTTACTTAAGATATAAATCTTAATTTTAGAGTAACTATAAAGAATTAAAAGTAATTATAAACTATTTAATACCTCATACTTATAGTAGATCCTCCGTGTGTATATTATATACTAACTAGAAGTATATTAAATACTATTAGAGACTATTAGAGATATTAGAGTCTCTAGCTTTTTCTAATATCTCTAGCTGCTAAGTCTTACTTAATTATATAGATAAATACTTTAAATCTGTTTATATAGTTTTATATTTTTGTTTTTACTTCTTAGCTTATGCTTTAGTTTGTGCTAATATATCCTATATCTATTTATAATTCTTCCTTTTAAACTTAAATATATATTTCTATTCTAGAGCTTTATTAGCTATTATTGCTAGTTTTTTTAGTTTCTTAAATGCAGTTACCTTTTTATTACTGTCTATAACAAAAAAGCAATTTTTTTTACTTATATTTAAAAGAAATTTTATAATAATAGTAATTACTTTAATTTTTTTATATTAATTTTAAGTTATTTTAAGTTACTTTTTAGGTTTTTTATATATAAATTATTATTTCTTTTCTTTTTTTTTTTTTTACTTTATGTTAAATTTTTTTTTTTTTATAATTTTATATTCTTACTTTCTTTACTTAGTAGCAAATTTTTATACTTTTTAGTTATTACTTTAAGTTTTTTTTCTTTTTTACTTATTTTTAAAAAATTGCTTATTTTCTCTTAACTTAAAAGTTATATACAAGAAATAATTTTTAGAAATAAAAAAAATAATTACTTTTATTTACTTTTTAAAGCTTTTTAAATACATTTTTTTATACATATATTTTTTTTTTAAAAAAAATAAGTTTAAATTCTTTAATATATATATATTTTAGCAAATTTTTTATATTAACTAGTTTCTATATAATTAATTAAAACTACTTTTATTTTAGCTTATATTTAAGGTTATAGTATTAAATAGCTTTTAATTTTTTTTTAAATTTTTACTAATAAAAATACAATTAGTTTTTATTATAAAGGAAGGATAAAAGCTTATATATTATACTTTTTTAGTAAAAGGTTAAAAATTACCTTAAAAGCTAAAAATTTTAAGCTTATTTTTAACTACTTTTTTAATATATTTTTTTTATAAAAACTTTATTAAAAGTAATTTTAAAAAACTTAAAAAAGTTTTATTTAATAATTTTAATAAGTTTTTACATTTAATATATATACTTTATTACATTTTTAGTATAAAAATTTAATAGTAGCTAAAATATATAAGTAAAGTTGAAAAAAAAATTTTAATAAATAATTACCTAATTAATAAATTATATATTAATTTAAAATCTATAACTATTAATAATTAGTAAGAATAATTTTAAATTTTTTTAATTTTACTTTTAAGTAATAATTAAATAATTTTATTAACTACTTAAATTTTAAATTATTATTAATTTAGTTAGCAAAAAATATAATTAAAAAAGCGTTTTAAAAAAAGTTTATATTTTAAAAGTTATAGATTTTATATTTTTTTAACTAGTTTTTATAAATAAATAGTAATAAAAAGTAAAACTTATTTATATAAATTAAAGCTAATACTATAACTTAATTTCTATTTTTATTTTATTTAGTACTTTTAAGCTTTTTTTATTAATAATTTAACTTATAGTAAATTTTTTTCTATTTATTTAGTATTTTAATAAAAAGATTTATTTATATTTTATATATTATTGTGGTGAAGTAAGGTGTTTAATAAATATTTAGTTATATATTAATAGCTTTATTTACCTTTATAAAAATTCTAATAAGCAATTAATTAATTAATTAATAACTTAATTAACCTTCTTTAATAATAAATTAACTATTCTATTTTATTAACTTGTATTAAGTAAAACTATTAAAGTAATATAATTCCTACTTTACTCTACTATATTATAAAGCTAAATATTGTACTTAACAATTTTTTTTTATAAAATTAAAATATTAACTATATAAAAATTATTATTAGCTTTTGTATACTATAAATTAATTAGTATAAAATAAAAAAAATTAAAAATACTTAAGTATTTTTTGTACTAGCTAGTAACAAAATTTTTATAAATTTAATATTTTATAAAGTTATAAACAAAAAATTTTACTATTATATTTATAAGTAAAAACTTATATTGTTAACTTTTATATATTAAAAATTATTTTTTTCTCTTACTTTTTAGTAAAAATATAAATAAATTTAATAAATTTTTTTTGGTTATAAAATAATTTAAATAATTTTATAATTTTGAATTAACAAGTATAGTTTTAATAGTATTTATTTTAGTAATAAAAGTTATTTTAAAAATAAATAAATATTAATGTTTTTGTGTACATACTAGTATAAAAAATAGTTAATAAGTAAAGTAATAAAGCTAAATTTTTATTTAAACTTTATATATTTATACTTTAATTTTATTTATTTATTTTTCCTAAAATATTATAATAATTATTAACGTTTTTTATAAGTGAGTGGGCTATATAAGTAAGTGAACTACCTAAAGTAAAAATTATAATACATTAACTATTAATAACTATAGCTTAATAAATCACGACTGAATCTATCTATAGTAAAGGTAAACTATTACTAGCTAAGTTAACTATTTAGTAAGATTAAATCTAGACTATGTAATGTATAGTAGTAATCTATAAAGTCTCTAGAAATACACTTAAGTAATGAATTAATGGAATTAGTTCATAATATGATTATAAGCCTAATTTAAAGAAACTTATAAAGTAAGAAGAGAGGGCTATAGTTGTATATATTTTAGACCTAAATTTATAAAGATTTACGCCTTAGCTTATCTACGTAAGAAAAATAGCTAGCTATTTACTAGCTAAGTAATTTAACCTAATAGTTAACATCTAATAACTACATAACTTTATTATAAGGATTATGGAAATTAAGATAAAATATAATAAGAAATATAACTATTAGCATGCTTGCTATAAGAATCCTGTTATTATACAGATATAATTTAACCTTATATATAACTATAAAATAAAATATAATATTACTAATAAAGATATATATAACTTTAATAAGATAGGTTTCCAGATAGGTGTTTTATTAACTACTAAAATTATTATAAACTCTAAACAACATAATCAGCCTAAGACTATATAACTAGATAATAAGAAATAAGTTATAGTTATTTAAGGCGTGAATAGTTAAGACTAGTTAATTTTATTATTTATTATTTTTACTAGCGCTGTTTATTTATTTTACTAGTATAAAAATAGTAATCTATTACCAGAATTAAAGATTACACTAAGTAAGAATAGCTAGATAATAAATATAATAAGTATTAAGTAGCTAGAGCACTTTAATAAGTACATAAAGAATAAAACTATAAACGTTAATTATTTATTAATTTTAAATAACTATAAGAGCTATAAGTCTCTTAAATTTCAGCTACTCTATAAAAAGAAAAATATTTATATACTCTATATGCCATTACATGTATTGTATCTATTATAGTCTTTTAATATAAGCTACTTTATACCTCTTAAGCTGGCCTATAAATAGAAGATTAATAAGCTAATTAGAAATTATATTTTTTATATTATTAAGCTTAACTTTCTATTACTCTTTAAGATAGCCTATCTAGCCTTAATTACTAAGAGTAATATATATAAAGGATTTTAAGATACAGGCCTTACTCTATTTAACCTAGACGTTATTCTATTTAGACTAGATATTAGGCTATAGACTCTTAAGCTATTTATAGAAGTAACTCTATAAAAACCCTAAATACTTAGTAATATTATTAAATTAGATAATTAGTTTACTTATTTATATAGATATATAGAGTAGTACTAGAATAGCTTACTTATGGTAATTCTAGAATTACTAGACTAGCTTATTAAGAGTATATTAATAATAGTACACGCTAACGTTCTAATATGCTTATAGATAGCTATTTTATAACAGGCTAATAATATTATATTAGAGTATAAAAAGCGTAAAAAGAAGTATATATAGAGACTAAAGACTCTATTATAGGCAAAAGGTGTAATTATAGTAGCTTAAGCTAATATTAACACGTAAATAAAAATAGAAATAGCTTTTAGTAAAAGATATAAAGCTAATAGCCTATAATAGCCTAAATACTATAAACACTATAAACAGACTAGGTATAATATAAGAAAGTATCTATAGATTAAAACTAAGGCTAGCTATCTACCTATTAATTCTAGTAATAATAGCTAATAGTTATAGGTTATTATTAGCTGTTAAAGTGGTAGAAATTAGTTAAAATAGTTCACTCACTTATATAGCCCACTCACTTATAAAAAACGTTATTTTATATATATATAAATAAAATAAACTTATTATACTTAATAAAACATTTTTTAATAATAATTTTTATATAATAGTTGATATACTATAAGTAGCTAATTTTAAATTAACTTAAATAAGTATTAACTTAAAATAGCTATACTATTACATAAAAGTTTTATATTTAATGAAATTATTAAATGCTTTTATAAATAATATAATATTAATATTAATATTTATATAATATAAAAGTATTTTAAAAGCAAAAAATATAATAACTTTTTATAAAAAGTAAAATATAAGTTAAAAAGCAAATTTAAGTACTATTCTTTAAAGTTAGTTTTAAAAATAAAATTATACTAAGTGTAATTAAAAATAAAAACTTTTAAATTAAAAATATATACTTATATAACTTTATTTTAAACTAAATCTTTAATAGTAAGTTTATATAAAAACTAGTTACTTAAAAGCTTAAAAAAAAGTAATTAATAAATATAAACAAAAATGTTTATGTACTTATTTTTAGTAAAGAAAATATATTATTACATAAAATTAATTATTTTAGGCGTATTGTATAATTAATACTAAAGTTATAAAGTAATAAAAAAGAAAATTTTAATATTACTAAAAAAAGTGTATTATTTTTAAACTAAATTTTATTTAGTATATTAATAGTTATTTTAAGCTAAACTTATATAAAGTAAAAATTTATATATATATAAATATATATTTATAATATATTATTTAGGCATATATAGAAATTTTTACTTATATAACTATTTTTTATTTTTAGTAATTTCTTAATACTTTAAAAAATATACAACAATAACTATACTTTACATAATTAAATTATAAAGTAAAAATAGTATACTAATAAAAACTAATTATAAGCTTTAAATTTTAGCTAAATTAAATTTTAATTTAAAAACTACTACTTATATAGTACTAGTATAGTAAATTAACAAAATAATTTCTAGTTATAACAATTATTAAAAGATTTTTTTACTATTAATAAGTATTTTTGTATAATTTCTTAATTTTGTAAATATTTAATAAAAAATAAAATTATTTCTAAAACTTTTAGTTTTAAGATATTTTTTTAAAAAATTTATATTTTGGTTAATTAAGTTCTTTTTTTTATACTTTTTATATAGTTATAAAACTTAAATTTAATTTAAAAATAAAAAAGCTATCTTAACACTATTATTAATAAGTTATATATATTATATAACTACTTAAAAAACTATATATAAAACTAAAAGTTATTCTTTACTTATAAATAGTTTTATATAATAAAATTAGTATTAAAAATTAAGTAATTAATGTATATTTTTTACTTAAAATACTTAAATAAAGTTAAAGTATATTCTATTCTTTAGAATTTAAAATAAAATTAGCTATTGTATTTTCTTTTAAAAATTATATAAACTTAATTATTAGGATATATTTTTAATAATACTAAAAATCTTAAAGACATATTTAAAATAAGTTTAATTTTCTACTTTTTTTATAACATAAGTTAATGTATAAAACTAGTAGGTAAAAATTTTACGTATAATTATATATATAAAAGTAATATTTTAAAGTAATTTAGTAGTTATATAATTTATTAATTTTAAAATAAATAACGTATTCTATAAGTAAGTAGTCTTCTAAAGTAAGTAGACTACTTTTATTAAAAATTGCCTTTTCTTTAATAACTTTAAAAAAACTTAATATTATTTAATAAAAATTTAGAATTCGCTTTTTAGATATTAAATATAGCTAATATTATATCTGCATTATAATAGACTTATGTAATTATAAATTATTTAACTTAAAAATTTAAAATAATTTTTAGCTATTGTATTTATAATATGACTTAATAATAAATTATAAAAACTTAAACACAAAATATTTAAACATAAATTTATAATAATTTAAAATTTTAAAGCTATAGTATTAGTAATTTTTAAGATATTAAAAAGTAGAAGCTAAAACTTTCTTTTACTTAAAGGTTTTAAAAATCTACCTATTCTATTACTATAAAAGCATAATATAGTTTAAACTATATATAAAATAACATAAATTTAATTTCTATAGTTTTTCATTTAATAGTTATTAAAATATTAATAGCTAAAGCTAAATTTTGAAAAAACGATTCTTAGTATAATAATTTATAATTATGTATAACTACTAGTATATAAATTCAATACTAGTTGCATTTAATACCTAAAAAGGTAATTTTAAATTTTTGTTAAATAATATTTAGTTTTTATAGAGTTATTAAAGAAAAGGTAATTCTTTATAAAAGTAGCCCACTTACTTAAGTAGCTTACTTGCTTATAAAATACATTATAGTTAATAGTATTAATATACTATTATTTATATAATTAATTTATATAACATTAGTAACTTATAATAAGAAATTAAAATATTTTAATATACTATTATAAAATAAGAAATTTACATTTTAAGTTTTTTTTCTATATTTTTTATTTAAACTATAATATTCAGCTTTTGCTTGTAACTTTTATATAATTTAAAAAAAATTTAGTTAATTATAATTAATATTATACTAAATTTAAAAATAGTAAAAAAAAGTATATTTATTTTTAGTACTTAAATTTAACTATATTAAATAAACTTACTACTAGTACTACTTTATATAGAAACTTAAAGTTATATAATAATTAAAATAGTTTAATAGTAATTAATCTAAAAATTTTTATGGTTTTTAAGTTGTGAACTTTTAACTATATAGCTACTAATTTTACTTTATGTTTATTTTATATAATATAAAAAAGTTTATAATAATATTTTAAAATAAAATAAATTTATTAAATATAAAGTTTTATATATGTATAATACTATTTTATACTTTTCTTTTAATTATTTTATAAACAAAATGTATATTTAAGTACTAAACTTTATAATTAATAACTTTAATAACTTTAATAACTTTAATAACTTTAATAACTTTAATAACTTTAATAACTTTAATAACTTTATTTAATTTTTTTAGTAAAGTTATATAAATTAACTTTTTATAGTTATTATAGTAACTACTTATGATACCTTATAAAAGCCTTTTAAGAAAGCTTTTTTTATAAGCTTTTTTATTATAACTACGTATTTATATATTAGTCTTACACTAGTATATAAGTCTTTATCTAAATACTTTATTTATAGCCTATTTTATTTCTTCTTTTCTTTATATAATGTTTTGAATTATTACTTAGTACTATACGTAGTAATTAATTAATACTTTTTTCTAAGTTTTTAATCTCCTGCACGTAGTACTTTTGTGATATTATATTATATTATTACTACTATTAGTAGAATATCTAACTCTTTAAATACCCCTATTTTAATTATAGAACTTATGTAGTTATTTAAGGAATAGATAATTATAATATAGAACGCATTTACTATAGCGCTAGAATAATAGTAAGTATAGCTAAAATATTAGTAAATATAACAACAGGAATCTATTAACACTCTCTAAAAAGAATTATAAAAAGTTTAAGAATAAGCTATATTTATTTCTTCTTATTCTACTATTTAAGTAACTACTGTTAAAGAAGCTTTAGTAGGTGCTATTAGTTTATTTAAAAGTAGCTTAAGTCCTATAATTCTAACTCTATTTATAATTATAACTAGTACCTATCTTTAAGTTTCCTGAATTATGGTTAGATAAGTGAAGTTAATTTTTATACTAAGTTCTACTACCCTATTAGTAATAATAAAATCTAATTATTTATTTAACTCTTTAATATTTACTAGAAAGTAAAGGGATTTACCTATCTTTATTAGAAAACTTTATTATAAACTTAAAGATAATATTAACTAATATTCTACTAAATGCTCCTAGCTTTTATATGTATACTTAAGACTAGAGAAGAATTTAGTAATACTTATAGATTCTTTTATAAATTAGAATATATATATAATAGAGTAATTAATTACCTTTCTGCTAGCTATATATAGAGATCTAAATAAAAAACTTACTATTTTAAGTAAACTTAATTTATTCTACTAAGAGTAAAAGAGCTTTACTATTTACTTTATTAAATTCTATAAACTAGCTATTAATACTAGATTAAACGAAATTAGTCTAATTATATAGTTAAGGAGATTATTAAATAATGAGCTTTACTAAATAATAGTAAATATTAAAATCCCTAACACATTAAATAACTATACTAATTTAATATTTTTATATAATAATAATTTTTAGTATTTTCTTATGCTACGCTACTATAGGCCGTAACCTATATTATAATAAGATTTTAATATTATAGAAATTAATATCTCTAACTATACTTTCTTTAGATTAGTTAAATGAGAAGCTTAAAAGCGTAATAGCTAATACTTTAAGTGTAATAAATATAGCTATATTTCTTAAAACTGCTTTATTCTTATACTAGAACTTTAATCTATAAGTTTATCTAAATTCTAATAATTAATCTGTTTCTGTTCTTTCTCTAGATCTGAATTTTTTTATAAATAAGAATATTCCTAAACTTTTAAAACTAGCCTACTAAAAACTCTATCCTAAGATTAAGTTACTTTTTAGGATGTTTTTAATACTAGATTTTTATTAACCTATAGACCTCTTACCTAATAACTAATTCTTAGAACTATTAAGTAAATATTCTGTATACTATTTAATAAGATAGCTCTTTCTATTCTATTACTACTTTAATTAATACTAGAGTTATTAATATAGATTATATTAATAGACTTTTAGTTTATACTTAAAAACTCTATCTTTCACTTCTCTTAAACGGTTTTTATTCTACTAGTTTTAATAGTAAATGCCTTAAAGGGGGTTATATCTTATACACTACTAATATAACTTTTTATTATTTAAATTATGTTAAAGATATCCGCCTCTTTAAAATAGCTACTAGAAATTATAAACTAATTCTTAGCTAACTATAGATAAAGAAGTATAAAGTTAATTTTAATTATAATTTATAAAAGTTACTTTTTAATGCTCCCTATTACTAGGCTTACTGCCTACGCTTATTTTAATCTTTAATTTACTTAAAAAAATATACTATCTACTTAAGAGATCTTCTAGTAAACTTTTTATTAAAAGGCTTTTATCTTAACACTATTTATATACAGTATACTTAAATTTATTCTCTAAAATTATTATTAACTACTTAATTCTAATATAACTACTAGTTAACTAAAATAAACTGCTAGTTATAAGAATTAAATACCTATTTAAAAACCCCTTTAGTAAACTATTCTTTAAAGGATTTCTATTTAGAGTTTAAATTTATATTTAGACACGTATCTAAATCTGACACTAAATTAAATAAGAACCTTATAAAAAAGCTTTTCTCTTAAGGTCTTAAGAACTTCTTAGTAAAAGCTTTACTAAAAGAGCTTTATAAGAAATCTAAACTAAGTATAAATATTTACCTAATTAGGGCAGCCCTTTTTATATAAATAGCTTAGAAATATAAACACGAAATCTTTACTATTTTAATAGCTAATATTAATAAAACTTTAGTCTTAAAAACTTACATAAATCTAGCTACTAAGGTTCTAGAGGATTATTATAATATTCTTAGAATATTTTCACGTAAAAAAGCTAATAGACTACTTAGATATTATCTATATAACTATAGGATTATTCTTAAAGAAGGAAAGTAACCTAGATTTAAACCTCTCTACAAGATATCGTAAAATAAATTAAAAGTTTTTAGAAAGTATTTTAATAACTATTTTACTAAAGGATTTATTAGAGTAAGTATGTTTTTTATAGTTATACTAGTTATCTTTATAAGGAAACCTAATAAAGGTTTCTGATTTTATATAGACTACTAAGCTCTAAATACTATCACTATTAAAAACTATTATTTTATTCTATTAATTTAATAAACTCTGTTTTGTTTTAGTAAGATAAAGTATTTTATAAAGTTAAATATCATCTCAGCCTTTAACTGCCTTTATGTGGTGGAAAAAAATAAATAGTTAACTATTTTTTAAACTGAATATAGCTTATTTAAATATTTTATTATATTTTTTTAGACTAGCTAACGCACTAAGCATGTTCTAATACTATATAAATAATATTCTTTAATTATTCCTTAATGTGTTCTATACGGCCTATTTTAATGATATTCTAATCTATAGTAACTTTCTATATAAATATAGCTATAAAGTAAAAGTCTATTCCTATAACCGTGTACTACCCCTTAATATAAAATTAATACTAAACTTTAATACTACACTACACCACTAAAATGAGGTCCTTTGGGATAGAAATTTCTGGTAATTATAATTATAATAATAAGTTATCTTCTAAAGCTCACGTAGTAATTATTTCGAAATATAAAGCTAGTGTTTTAAGAAAGGACTTAGTAGTAAAGTTTTATATCTTAAAGAAAACTATTACTAATATACTTAAGAAATAGAAGTCTTATAACATAGTTAAATTCTTATTTTAAAATAGTTATTTTTAGTTTACTATATGTTATAAGAAACGTTTCCTTTAGCATCTTACTTAAAAAACTTTTAAGATTTAATATAAAAAGCTTATAGAGAAAGCAGGCCTCCTTTATTTTTATAAGACTACTATTTATTAAATTCTTAAAAAAAAGGCCTTATAAATTACTGTTATAAGAAGAAACTAAAGCTTAATACCGCTATAAAAGCTTTAAAATTAAAGTTCTATTAAAAGTATTACTATTTTAATTAGAAGAGAAAAAGGGTTAAGTTCTCTAATAAGTACTCTATTTAAAGAGAGTTTAGTAAAAAAACAGAATAGTATTTTCATTACCCGTAGAAAAAATAGAATAAAGAGATAATATAGAAAAAGGATAAAGCTAAATAGATCTTTTAAATAATATAAGAAGCTATCTAGCTTACTCTAAATAAAAGAGTTAAAAGAAGTAAATTAATTATTATAAAAAGAGATCTAGAAGTAGAAAGGAAACACTACTTAACTTAATTTTATATTAAAGCTCTAGAAGAAGGTTTTCTTCCTTATTATAAGCTTAAGCAGATGTTTTAATAAGATAATACTCTAATTCACAATACTTTAGATACTTAATTTTAGTTAAAAAGTCACGGGATCTGGACGCTTAAATAGTTACTATATTCTCTAAATCTTAATCCTATAAAGTATCTCTAGTAGGCTTTTAAGAAGCTTATTTATAAGCTTTATTCAAAGCTTAAAAAGATAGGAGCTTCTTAAAAGGCTTAAGATACTTTATAAACTACTTTAAAGAAAATATAAAAGAAGCTCCTAAAAAGGCTTATCTAATAGCTTATTAAGAGTATAGAAAGAAGACTAGCGGCAGTAGGAAAAATAAGGGGATAATAAATAAAATATTAATCTCCTTAAGCTAGTATATTAAAAATAGGCCTTATATAAGCTTTTCAGTACATTTAAATTACTTCTAAAGTTAAGGTAATTTTAGTAGGGAAACTGCTTAGTAATATAGCAGAAATAAACTTTTATTTTAGTACTATATAAATAATATATAAGATAAATTCTAAAAGCCCTAAAAGAAGCTAGCTTCTAACTTAATATTAAAAAATATAAGTTCTATTAAGAATAAGTTACTTATCTTAGGTACATAATTTCAACAAAAGGAATTAGTATAAATTTAAATAAAATAAAGAATATTCTTAACTAAGAATTTTCTAGAAATGTAAAGGATGTAAGAGTATTTCTAAAGTTTACTAATTTCTACTAATAATTTATTAATAACTTTTTCTGTATTACGTCCCTGCTTACGACTCTAATTAAAAAAAAAATTTAATTTAAATTTAATAACGCCTACTAGATAGTATTTGAATTTTTAAAATATATATTTATAACTGCTTTAATTCTCTGATACTTTAATTTAAAGTTACTAATTATTATAGAAGCTAATTTCTTAGATTACGTAACTACTAGAGTATTTTCCTAAAAAAATAAATTAAGTAAACTAAGATTTATTATTTACTTCTTAAAGAGACTAAGCTTTACTAAAGGTAATTATAAAATCTATAATAAGAGACTATTAGCTATTATATGCTGTTTTAAATAATAGAGACTTAAGCTAAAAAATACTACCTTTTTAATCTAGATATTAAGTAACTATAAAAATTTATAGTATTTTATTATTATAAAACAGCTAAGCTATTAACAGGCTTATTAAGTTAAATACTTATTTTAATTTAACTTTATAATCACGTATTAGCTTGGTAGGTAGAGTGAGAAACTAAATACTTTTACTTACTATATATAAAACACTTTAGCTTAAGAAGAAGTTTATAAAGTCTAATAACAAACACTTCTTTATCTTAAACTATTTAATAAAATACTAGAATTAAACTTAACCGAAACAAATAGATCTATTTAATAGATTATTAATAATAAATATTCTAATAATAAGTTTATTTAGGAAATTCTGTTGCTAAAACGGGATAGAATTCAACGCTCTAAGAAGTTTTCTCTAAGTAAGTATAAAAACTAAAAAAGTTAATTATACTACTACAGCTAATTAGTAATACTAAATAATAATAAACTTAAAATTAAGATTTTTTAGATTATATATAATTCCTCTGTTAATAGCTACTTTAGTTATAGAAAGACTTTTAAAATCCTATAACATAAATACTACTAGCCTTAAATGTTTAAGATAATATGCTAATATATTTCTTACTATTATACTTATTAAAGATTTAAGATCTTTTATAAGAAGTATCATGGCCTCTTAAAGCCCCTCTCTATTTCTAAAAAAAGATAGAAAGATATTTCCATAGACTTTATTACTAATCTCCTAAAATTTAAAGGCTATATTAATATTATAGTTATAATAAACTACCTTATAAAATACTAATACCTAATTTTTTATATTAATATAATTATTATAGATATAGCTTATCTCTTTTACTAGCACGTATAAATAGACTATAGTCTTCTAGAAACCATTATATTAGACTAAGAAATATAATTTATTTCTACTTTCTATAATAAACTCTATAAATAATTATAAATTAAATTCTAACTATTTTCTGTATACTACCTAGAAATTAATGGCTAAATAGAAAGAGCTAACAGTATAGTAGAATAAGTTCTATATATATATATATAAACTACTAGTAAGATAACTAAGTAAACTGGCTCTCCTTAGCATAATTTAAAGCTAATAATATTATATCTAAATTTATAAAGGTTTTATTATTTCTAGCTAACATAAGCTAACACCCTTAAATGGGTTTTAAACTTTCTATAAGAACTTAAAAACGGCCTTACTAGGTGTTATAAGCCTTAGAAGCTAACTATATAGTAAAGAAAATAACTAATATTTAATAGCTAATTTAAGAAAAGATAATCTAGGCCTAGGCTCTTTAAAAAAAATATATAAATTAAAAATAATTATTTATACCTAACTATTAGATAGAAGACATAGTCTGGCTTGATATATAAAATATTAAAACTAAATAATTATTTAAAAAGCTAGACTTAAAAGCCTTAGGGAAATACTATATTTCTTATATAATTTTCTTATATATATACGAACTTAAACTCTCTAAATCCTTAAGTATATATCTAGTTTTTTATATATCTTTACTTTAGCTAGCTGTGTTTGAATTTAAATATCTTTTAAATTAATAAAACCTACTACTAAAACCTATTAAAATTAATAGTAATATTAAATACTATATTAAGTGAATTAAGGAGCTGCGCTTTAATTATAGACGGAAATACTATAAATACCTTATTAAATAAACTAAATATAATAACCTAATATAATAATCTATAAATAATCTTTAAGATATAACTACTATAGAAGAATTTTATCTCTAGAATCTAAACTAATTTACTATTTAAGATTTAACATAAACACCTATTATAGGAGCTTAGATTTAAAAGAGAGGTACTATTATAATAACCACCTATAATACTTTATAAAAGCCTTTTAAGAAAGCTTTTTTTATAAGCTTTTTTATTATATTATATATTTATATATTAGTCTCACACTAGTATATAAGCTCTTACTTAAATACTTTATTTATAGCCTATTTTATTTCTTCCTTTTTTTACGTAATGTTTTGAATTATTACTTAGTATTATATGTAGTAATTAATTAATACTCTTTTTTAAGTTCTTAATCTCCTGCACATAGCACTCTTATGATAATAATCTTAAAACTCTAAAAATATCTTATTATTATTATTAATAAAAATAGCGTAATACACTTTTTAAAAAGTACTAAAAACTATTATATAGTAAAAAAATTAGTAAATTATAAATACTTTTAAAAAAATTGTAATAACTATATAAATACATATTTTGTTTTTAAAAAAATTAAAAAAGCTTTATATAAAGAAATAGTTGAGAATTCTTTAGTTAAGTCTATAATAGTAAAGAAAGAATTTTTAAAAAAAAGTAAAAGAATAAAAAAAAAAGGTAAAATAAACTACTATAAAGTAAAAGGCTAAAATGTTTTTTATAAATAAGTAAACTACCTTAACTAGGAATTATAATACGTTAATTATTAATAACTATAGCTTAATAAATCACGACTAAATCTATCTATAGTAAAGGTAGACTATTACTAGGTATTTTAACTATTTAGTAAGATTAAATCCAGACTATATAACATATAATAGTAATCTATAAAGTTAATAAAACTATACTTAAGTAATAAATTAATAGAACTACTACACAACGTGAATATAAGCTTAATTTAAAGAAACTTATAAGGCTAGAAAAGAGAGCTATTATCTTATATATTTTAGACCTAAATTTATAAGGATTTATATATAAGCTTATTTACGTAAGAAAAATAGCTAACTATTTATTAGCTAAGTAATATAATTTAATAGTTAATATTAACTAGCTATATAACTTTATTAAGAGGATTAAGGAAATTAAAATAAAAAATAATAAAAAATATAACTATTAGCATGCTTACTATAAAGATCCTGTTATTATATAACTATAATTTAATTTTATATATAACTTTAAGGTAAAGCATGATATTACTAATAAAAATATATATAACTTTAATAAAATAGGCTTCTAAATAGGTATTTTATTAACTACTAAAGTTATTATAAGCTTTAAGTAACATAGTTAGTCTAAAGCTATATAGCTAGATAATAAAGAATAAATTATAGTTATTTAAAATATAAATAGTTAAGATTAGTTAATTCTACTATTTATTATTTTTACTAGAGTCTATTATTTATTCTACTAGTATAAGGACCTATTATTAGGCTAAATAATTTTAATAAGCAAAAATAGCTAGATAATAAATATAATAGATATAAACTAGCTAGAGTATTTTAATATGTATATAAAGAATAAAACTATAGATATTAATTATCTATTAATTTTAGATAACTATAAGAGCTATAAGTTTCTTAAATTTTAGCTATTTTATAAAAAGAAAAATATTCTTATACTCTATATACTAGTAAATATATTGTATTTATTATAGTTTCTAAATATAAGCTACTTTACACCTCTTAAGTAAGTCTATAAATAAGAGGTTAATAAACTAGTTAATAATTATATTTTTTATATTACTAAGCTTAACTTTCTATTACTTTTTAAAACAACCTATCTAGCTTTAATTACTAAGAATAATATATATAGAAGATTTTGAGATATAAGCCTTATTCTATTTAACCTAGATATTATTCTATCTGGGCTAGATATTAGATTATAAATACTTAAGCTATCTATAGAGATAACTCTATAAGAACTCTAGATACCTAATAATATTACTAAATTAGATAGTTAGTTTACTTATTTATATAAATATATTAAGTAGTACTAAAATAGCTTATTTATATTAATTTTAGAATTACTAAACTAGCTTATAAAAAGTATGTTAATAATATTATATATTAGTATTCTAATACACTTATAGCTACCTACGTTATAATAGGCTAATAAAATTATATTAGAACATAAAAATTATAAAATAAAGTGTATATAGAAACTAAAGACTTTATTATAAGTAGAAAGTATAGCTATACTAGCTCAAGCTAATATTAATATACAGATAAAAATAGAATTAAATTCTAATAAGAAATATGAAGTTAATAATCTATAATAGCCTAAGTACTATAAATACTATAAGTAGGCTAAATATAATATAAAAAAATATATATAAGTTAAAACTAAGACCAGCTATTTACCTATTAATTTTAGTAATAATAATTAATAGTTATAAGTTGCTATTAGCTATTAAAGTAATAAGAATTAGTTATAATAGTTTACTTACTTATATAGTTTACTTACTTATAAAAAACGTTATTATATAAATAAAAATAAATCTTATTTTTATTATTAGATATTTAAGAGTTAAAGTTACTAAAGTTTAATGTTATAATACAGTCCTATAAAGACTATTACTTTTAAGTCTATTTAGATTAAATATTATATAAAGTCTCTGCACAGACTGTGCAGGCCTTCTCTTTCTAGAATCTTATATATTCTATTTATAACTTCTATATATAGCTTAGTGAGCTACGTCTTATAATTTATTTTATATTATATATTATTATTATAGTTACTAACTTTATCTATACTCTGCCGCCTCTTAATATTTAAAGCTTTTAATTTCTATAAGCTTTAAAGTACAAGTAAGAAGTAAGAAAGCTAGTATATTTTATATAAAATTTAATTCAATTTATTTTATTTCATTATTCTATATATATAATGGTTTAATTTAGTTTCATGATATAAGGTTATTAATTCTAGATACTATATAAAGGTATGAACTTTATTTAGGTACTATTAATAACTTCTAGTAGCTAAGTATATACTAGTACTATAAACAGCCTCTATAAATAGGTATATAAAAGAAGAAAAAAGAAAAGTTTATATGTACCTAAGCTAGAATAATAGCGTTCTAGGTAATAATAATATTATATAAAATAAGAGTTTTATAAAATAAGTTTATATAAAAATCAAAAGGCAATAGAAGATCCTTATATTATTATTATTATTAAAGATAAGATTAAGTAAGTAAGAGAGCTTTTTAAACTATTTATATATTATTATTATTATATATAGTAAGTGCATGGTAGGTATATGATATTATATACTAAACAATTCACTTTATAGTATCTCTAGGTTATAGTATAAATACATTTTAGCTTATTTTAGCTAGTAAAATTCCGTGTTTTCTATACCTGCTATAGTTAGTTAGGAACTTAGTTTTAGTTTTATTACTTTACCTTTAGTATATACAGAATTCGAGAAAATCTTAGTGCATGTTAATTATTTAATCTTTACTATAAAACTTTAGTAAAAATTAATAATTTAATGAATCAACGCCATTTTAATTAATACCTGTAAATATATAAGTGAGGCTGTAGAGATAAGTGTAGGGGCCTATACTAATATATTTTTTTAGTATTATAAGGTTATATTAGCTATTATAAACTTAAGTAAAGCTTTTATAAGCATGTGCTATTATAACCTACTATAAGTACCTCTTTTAAACATACTAATTATATCTATTTTATTAAAGTATAATCAGCAGTACGCTTATAAACGCTTATAGATATATTATTTATTTATATTTAGTATTCTATTTAAGGAGATAGAGCAGCGCATAGGCGTTAGCTACTTAATAGTATATAATATCCATAAAAACCTAATAATATATAAGTTAATATATAAGCTAAAGTTTTAAACTTTTAAGTAATATTTAAAGCTTATGTAAGTTAATAGAAATGCGCTTTTTAATAAATTAATAGAGCATAAATAGCTACTCTAAAACAAGATAATAATCTAGTTAATAATAAAGTAAAATATTATAGTTAGTTAGTTAATAGTCTCTTAAGTACTATAAATAGAAAGATAGAATAGAAAGATACTATATTTATTTTCTATAAATTATAATAAGAAGCTCTGTAATAACTATTGTAAAATAGTTACTTAGTATATTACTAACAAGCTAGTATTTACTAATAAATTAATTTTTAATAAAAAGACTAGCTAAAGGCACTACGTTTATAGACTTATAAAGTATAAAAACTAGTAAATTAGTAAAACTTAGTATAATAAGTCTTAGTTAATTCTATTTACTTATATGCTTTATTATAAATATCTTAATTATACAGCTATAAAAAAGAACTACTTTAATATAAATAAGTTAATAAAGTAGCTAGAAACTTAGCTTTTACTAGTAATTAATTATTAACTTAAAAGAGCTACATATATTGTTTTAGATAACTACTTAATTTATTATAATAAAATAGTTAATAAAATAATTAAATAAGTAGACTATATAGTCTTATACTCACTACTATACTTATTTAATTACAATTTAATTAAACTTACTTTCTTAGTATTAAAAGCTTAAATTTATTACTATTACTACTATTATTAGTATTAGTTTAAGAGCTTTAAGTCATTTTTAAAATAGACTATAAAAAAAAACTATTATAACAAATTTACTACTAAGCACTTTTAATATATAAATAGAGAAAAATTATACGTAAATAAAGTAATACTTAATAAGGCAAAAAAGGTATTATATGTGTATAAAAGAGATAAGATAAATTTTTTAAAATAGTAACTATATAATTTACTATACTCTACTTAATAAAGTACTTTAAATAATATTTTTTTTACTTTTCTATATTTTTAGTAAAGCTCTAGTAGTAGTATCTACTTTCTGTTATTAAAAAATGCTTTTAAAAACTTTTAAGTAATACCTAAAACTTTATATAATTTTATTAAGTATATTATAAGTTTTATTAGTTATTAGTTTATATAATTTAGATAACATACTCTTTATTACCTGTAGGTTATTAAGAGTCTAGTAATATAATATTATAATATTTTTAGTATATATATAGTTAGCCTTGTAAGTGTTTGTTTTCTAGTAATTAATTAACTATATAAAAAAGTATTTTACTAG